>CM037879.1:174684024-174819024 GCA_021292165.1 Shinisaurus crocodilurus | reverse complement strand
CCATTGTGTGCCTTTTTGTTACCTTGACAAGTTTTGTTATCACTTTCCAGTCAAGTAAGTTATTAGGCTTAGTTCTTTATTCATACTAACAGATCATGCTAAAATAGGATATATGCCAAATTTCCAGCATTGTTTTCTTTTAAAAAGTGAAACATCAGCTAAAACAGGAATCATCAACTTTTCAGCCCTAGCACCCATCTAAACCTCAACGTTGCAACATGGAATATTCTTTTTCATTTCTTAAACAGCAGGGGTGGGCAACTTGTGGCCCTCCAGATGTATTGGCCTACAAATCCCATCAGCCCTAGCCAGCATAGCCAATGGTGAGGCATGATGGGAGTTGTAGGCCAAAACATCTGGAAGGCCACATGTTTTCTACTCCTGTATTCCAACTCCTATACTCCTATCTCTCTTAATCCTGTTTTCTTTCACTCGTTCCCCATCCCACACCATTTTTTCTTTCTCTTCAAAAAATTACAAAGAACATTGTGATGGTATCCTGAGTGATCCAGTTTAGATTGGAGGGTGACCCATCACTTGTGGATCCTGGCCTACCTAGAGGACTCCTTTGTTTCCATTAGAGGAGCTGATATTGGGGTTCCAGTAGGGGGAGAACGGAGAAACCTGAATATGAGGATTGTAATGGACTTATAGAGGTATAGTGTATAGAGAAATATTAAAATTAGACCACATGTGTTCCAGTGTACAGCTACTTTCTTCCCTTCCTATGTTCTGCCAATTTTACTAGAATGCCAAATTACTTTGTTTGAGAGCCAAACCAAATACAGTCATGCCTTGGATTGAGAGCATAATTCGTTCCGGAAACGTGCTTGTAATCCAAAACACTCTTATATCAAAACAAGATCCCCCCAAAAAAATTTGTACAGAGATTTTTAATTTAAACCGTACTACAGTACTTGTATTGCAAGACGTTGCTTGTATATCAAGTAAAAAAAAATTTAAATAAATATTTTAAAATTTGCTTGTCGTGCAAAATGTTCTCAAACCAAGTTACTTGCAATCCAAGGTATTACTGTATAATAATTCATTGATGGAGAAAGAGCAGACACCCAGTTTGCTTGTTATATGTGTGTTTGATGTCGCACAATCCTATACATAATTAGTATTGTCTTTAAAAAAAAACACCCAATGTTTGGACAAACCAAAAAAAGTAGATTTTTTTTTACTTCTGCAAAGACCACTGCAATAGATTTCATGTTAATTATATGCAATTAAAATTTTAAAAGGACCCTTAATCTGAATATAAAGAGAGTTGTTTTATTGAAGTAGACTCTGAACCTACAATAGGTAGAAACTTTTAAATGTAGTTTTATGATCCTGTTTCATTCAAGTGCTGTTAAGCAACAAAGGAATTGTGTGTTCAAAAAATAAAAGTGGGGGGAGAAAAAGTTGAACAGGACCCATTAGCATTTTAAAGCCCTACATTTAACTAAATTAGTTTTTAAACTGAAGTAGCATTCTATATTTTTTTTGTTCACATACAAGGATTCAGGCTTAAATTGTGACTAACATCTTCATATGGAATTTTAAGTATTTGAACCACTTTATTGTTTAAAGAAAAGTTGCTGACTTCTTCACAAGTAAAGCCTAGTAAAAATGGGGCGTGGAATGGTAAACTGTTGAAGAGTTGAAGCAGAAACTGGTAACCTTCTGACCTCTGACTTTTACTGGAAAATGATATGCAACATAAATTTAAGGGGCTTTTTTTCTTTCAAGTATTTCTTCATGTATGCTTTGCAGTTCACAGTAGTTAAGGTGTTGTCAACACCTTTTCAGAACTCCCCTAATTTTATCATTAATTTTAAAATTATTTTTACATAAATTACCACAAACTTCTCATGCATAGGAAGACAATACAAAATTTTCCCACTTACCTAAATGGGAAAACAATCTGAATATTATTGCTGTTTGAGATGAGGATGGTTTGGGGTGGTGGAGTGGCATTACTTTGGGAATCATATTATTCTTAGGGAATGCTTACAGGGTATCAGAAGAAAGAAAAGATGGACCCATGCATTTTCCTGCACATTTCTGTAGCTGTGCACTTCTCTAACACCCATTGTTTTAATGGGATTTTGCTGAAGAATGTCCCCGTGCATTGCACTGCTTGCTCCAATTAACGTTCATAGAGACACTTGTTATCCTGAATCCCTTTTGGTACATCTGGAAATTTCTGATTTAATATTTCTGCTCCTGCCATCCCATCCAACTGAAATATGCATGATATTCACTCTTGATGCCTTGTGTGTGGTAGTCTTGACCAAGATAAGAAGTAGCTATTGTTTTAATTCCCATAGAGAAAATCCACTCCTGGTCTTGCCCCTACAGAACATAGCTGGATTTTCTCCAAAAATTCTGTCCAAGTGCTGATTTCATTTGGAACTATCTCAGATAACCAGTGTGCATTTAGGAAAACTGGCCCTTCATCCCAGACCCAAGGGTTTGGATTAGAGCAGCCTTCCCCAACCTGGTGCCCTTGTGATGTGTTTGGTACCTTCAGTTTGGTACCTTTTCAAACTGGGGAAAGGTAACGAGCGGGGTACCATAGGGCTTGGTCCTGGGCCCAGTGCTCTTCAACATTTTTATTAATGACTTGGATGAGGAAATGCAGGGAATGCTTATCAAAGTTGCAGATGACACAAAGTTGGGTGGAACAGCTAATACTCTGGAAGACAGAAACAAAATTCAAAGTGATCTCGATAGGCTGGAGCGCTGGGCCGAAAACAACAGAATGAAATTTAATAGGGATAAATGCCAAGTGCTGCACCTAGGGAAAGGAAACCAAATGCAGAGTTACAGAATGGGGGACACTTGGCTCAACAATACTACAAGTGAGAAGGATCTTGGAATTGTGGTAGATCACAAACTGAATATGAGCCAGCAATGTGATGTGGCTGCAAAGAAGGCAAATGCTGTTTTGGGCTGCATTAATACAAGTATAGCTTCCAAATCGTGTGAAGTGATCATTCCCCTTTACTCAGCACTGGTTAGGCCTCATCTTGAGTACTGCGTCCAGTTCTGGGCACCACACTTTAAGAAGGATGTAGACAAACTGGAGAGGGTTCAGAGGAGGGCAACAAAGATGATAAAGGGACTAGAAACAAGGCCCTATGTGGAGAGACTGAAAGAACTGGGCATGTTTATCCTTCAGAAGGGGAGACTGAGGGGAGATATGATAGCACTCTTCCAGTACTTGAAGGGTTGTCCCAAAGAGGAGGGCCAGGATCTCTTTTCGATCATCCCAGTTTGCAGGACACGGAATAATGGGCTCAAGTTGCAGGAACCCAGATTCCACCTAAACATCAGGAAAAAATTCCTGACTGTTAGAGCAATACGCCAGTGGAACCAACTGCCTAGGGAGGTGGTGGGCTCTCCCACTCTGGAGGCATTCAAGGTGCAGCTGGATAGCCATCTGTCAGGGATGCTTTGACTTGGATTCCTGCATTGAGCAGGGGGTTGGACTCGATGGCCTTATAGGCCCCTTCCAACTCTACTTTTCTATGATTCTGTCAGCCCCAACCAGCCTGGCTGTGATGCTGGGGCTGATGGCAGTTGTAGTACAACACATCTGGAAGGCGCCCTTTTGGGGAAGGCTGGACTAGAGGATATCTGATCTGCAGCTCCTTCCAGCACTGATTTTCCAGAGGTACAATTCTCCCCTCCTCAAGATCCTTCAAACAGCAATGGGGCAGGACTCTAAAAGGTCATTTGAGGGGAAAGTTTGGATTAAGAAGGTGCAAGCTTATGGCCTCACACATCCTCCAAGCCAATTCCATCCGTTGCCTGCCCACTGCATCCCACATCCCATGCTATTTCAGAGGGTCTCCTCAGGAAAAGCTTTGTGGGGGGGGGCTGTAGTAGATTGGATGGGTGGGAAAGCCCCATTCCATGAGCAGGGTTCTGCTCACACTACTCTGGAACCACACTGTCCTTTTTAAATTGCATATTGCAGCCCTTTTCCATGTCTCATTGAAAGTCAGTAGAGAAAATGCATGCACTACATTGACTTTTATAAGGAAAGAGAAAAGGGGTCCTGCTGTAGGCCTTGTCTGCCTCCAGGATTTAGGTTGTATTGTAAGTGCAAGTGTTGGCCCATTTTTCCTGATTGCAGCTCATTCTCTTTTTCAATACAATCTGTGCTTTATTTAATTATTTCTTTATTATATCCTGCCTTTTTTCGTACAAGGAACCCAAGGTGGCTTACATAATCCTCCTCTTCATTTTATCTTCACAACAACCCTGTGAGGTAGTTTAGGCTGAGAGTCAATGACTGGCCCAAAGTCACCCAGTGAGCTTCATGGTCGAGTGGGGACTAGAACCCGGATCTCTTGAGTCCTGGTCTAGTTGGCATTTGAGTGTAGAGTCCAACACTCCAACCACCATGCCACACTGGCTATTGCAGTGTTCTCCAACCTTGGGTCCCCAGATGTTTTTGGCCTACAACTCCCAGCATGCCCCAGCCAGCTATGCTGGCATGCTGGGAGTTGTAGGCCAAAAACATCTGGGGACCCAAGACTGGAGAAGACTGGGCTATTGACTTTCAGGGAACAACATTGACACAAGCCTCGCTGGAAACTGGAAGACTTTGGGGAATTTTTGTTGGACTTTGCCCATTGTACATGTCAATTGCTGAACCCCAGTTCCTCAGTTTTTGTAGCATCTTTAAATATAAGTAGACTGCTTAGTATTTCATTTGCTCGCCTCTTCTCTGCCTTGAGTACTTCTGATAGCTCAGTAATGCCTTCTATGGCAAGGTGTATGCCACAAAGGGATTGTAGTAAGCTTTGATGACTTACAGAATCAGAGGTCAGAATATCTTTGCAGAAGGGCTTATAAAAAAGCCTTCTGGTATTAAATATTTGAACAGGGGTAACGTATTTACCCAAATAGTATTCCCAAGCAACTCTTTTCAGACTACAGTAATACCTTGGATTGAGAGCATAATTCGTTCCGGAAACGTGCTTGTAATCCAAAACACTCTTATATCAAAGCGAGTCTCTGGCGGGCATGAGCGGGGCCGATTTCGGCCAGCTACGTCCACTCGAGGCGAGCGGTTACATCCCTACACTACTTGTCTTACAAGACCTTGCTCGTTTATCAAGTCAATTTTTTTTAAAAAAATTCCTTGTCTTGTAAAACGCTCTCAGACCAAGTTACTTGCAATCCAAGGTATTACTGTATATATTTCTAGTAAATATGAATTAACGCAGCAGTGAGCTACGGTAATTCAGAGAAGCCACATTGGAACTCTGCATACTAAAGTGTTATGCTATGTTTCCATTCCTGCATCTATCCTTAAGAAGACAAAAGAATTAAATTAAAGTTGGACTAGGTTAGCTGTGTGTTCATGCAGGTTGCAGTACAACGTGTGTGTGTGTGTGTGTGTGTGTGTGTGTGTGTGTGTGTTTGTATATATATATAGGAAAGTGAACTTGAAGGGATGGTATGCTGCTGCAATAAAGCAGCCATGGCAACCATGGAGTGATCTGCAGTATTCTTCCTGGCCTTTTTGTATGGTGGAGCAAGAGTTTCATTGCTTGCCCATTTACTTTGTAAGAAGAAAGTTTTTCCTCCATGCATGAGTTACACTATGTAGTTAGTTTCATGCATAATGTGCGGCATTTTGTAAACCCAACATTCAACAGAGAGGATTTTAAAATGTATTTATAGAAAGGTAATATGCAATTTAAAAAGGACAGTGTGGTTCCAGAGTAGTGTGAGCAGAACCCTGCTCATGGAATGGGGCTTTCCCACCCATCCAATCTACTACAGCCCCCCCCAAGCTTCTCCTGAGGAGACCCTCTGAAATAGCATGGGATGTGGGATGCAGTGGGCAGGCAACGGATGGAATTGGCTTGGAGGATGTGTGAGGCCATAAGCTTGCACCTTCTTAATCCAAACTTTCCCCTCAAATGACCTTTTAAGAGTCCTGCCCCATTGCTGTTTGAAGGATCTCGAGGAGGGGAGAATTGTACCTCTGAGGCTGATCCCTCTCTTTAAGCCTTCAGGTCTTTGGAGGAGCTCGGTTTGGGCTCAGCAGATGAAATTGGCAAATTGAGTTCATCCCCTGAACTTAAGGTGCCATGGCATCAGGACTTAAGCCCAGGACAAGGTCCCCACAGGGCAGGGGTGGGGATGGGGAAACAAGCTCAGACACTCCCCTCTTCCATCAGTCCACAGAGCCACCTGCTCAGGCTTGGTGCTTCCCAGGGGCAGATGGGACATTCCTGCATTGAGCAGGGGGTTGGACTCTATGGCCTTATAGGCCCCTTCCAACTCTACTTTTCTATGATTCTATGATTCTATGTGGTGGTGGTGGCTCTCCATGGAGTTGAGCACTGGGAAGGAAACCCACCCGAGCCCCCCTGCTTGAGTGTACATTTGAGCTCAAGCAGAGGGGCAGCTGCAGTGGCTGTCACTGAAGATAGTTCCATGTGACCAAATCCTGGGAAAATAGCCAGAGCTCCTCTGTTCGGGTAAATTGCTTCCTAGCTCAAACTGAGGGGCTTCAGGTGCTACCCCAGATTCAGAGTCGTGGATTCAGCGAGTGTGTAGGTGTGTGGACAGGAAGAGTAAAAAAGGAGACAAAATCTGGTCCTCTTTGCGCTGCTCCCTTCTCCCTCTTGGAACAGTCCCCTTCTTATGAGTTTCCTTTGTATTCTGCCCCCTGAATTTGAGCCTAATCGAGCAAATGTTCCCATTGCAATTTCAACAAGAGAGAAATACGGTATGTGGCTTGAATCACTCCCATTAACATCAGTGGACTTTGTTTAACTGGATCACACTCTTATTTGGACACTGAGCTTGCTTTCTTTTAAATTTTTGAGCCCAAACTTTCTATGTCCAATGGGCCGTTCTTAATTGTCCCATGCTTGTGCCTTGTGATTCAGACTTTAATAAACAAAATTGCTGTTCTTTTAAGGTAGGTAGGAAGTGACGTTTTCTTCCTGAAGAAACAGTATCAGTGCTTGCAGTGTTTTCCTAGCTTTTGTATAAGAGTTCAGGCAACCTATTGGCAAAAGGCAATTCCATTTATTATTGAAGAGAATCTCAAGGCAGTTGTTTCGAGCCTGCAAAGCTAGCTGGCAGAGCTGGATGAAGGGGGGGGGGGCACATTATGTTCCAGATGACTGAGCAACGATTTATACACCAGCTCGCCTTTTTACATGCAGAAGAAAAGTAATAACAGCACAGACCCAGGCATTTGAAGCAGTCAGATGTCTGATGACTAATGGGATAGGTGGGAAGGAGCACTCTGATTGGATGTCTTAATGAGCACATTTCGCACAGAGTTTGGGCTGCAGTTCCCCTTGACCTTTGCCCTTTATTGACCAAACTGACACTTCATTTTTCACATACTTCCAATTATGGCTCAGCTTAAGTGTTGCCCTCCCTCCTTTATTTCTTTCCTATGGACAACTTGAGAGTGGTTGAGGCCACAGAAGATATTTTAATTTGAGAAACTACCGTAGCAGTTCAGTTTTTAGGATGTAATCTGAAACTGCTGTCATTTTGTAGTTTTTCCCTTAAGAAAATAACAGGTTTCTTTTTATTTAGCAGTTTTAAGGATGATTAAAAAAAATAAGAAGATGTTTGTTGAAGATCAAAATATAAAGATTTTAAAGCTTGCATTTAAAACCATGCCCCCCTTCTCTTTTTAAAAATGATGCTTTGTAGATCCAAGTAGTTTGAATGATGTGTATTTGTTCACACTCAGCTATTTCTCAAGAGACTTTTGTAGTGTGATGCCCTAAAATGTATTTTGATTTAACACTCTTCAGAGACCAGAGAAAAGCAAAACATAATTGTGGCTACAGTTCTCAAGTCCTTAGACGACATCAAAGTGTCATTGTTGCTTTGGCAATATTTAACGTGCAAATGGAAATTAAGTGTGGCTCTTTTAAGAGATGGCTAAAAATGATGACATTTCAGTGAGTTTACAGGAGTAGTGTGGGAAGGACTTCTTTAACCTGTGCCTAGTCTTGCTGTCAAGGAATATCCACATTACAGAGTCCCATAGCAGGTATCTTTGCATTCCAAGGTAGATAAAGGGTGGTTTCAAAGCAGAAGTTAAACATGTGTCTGTGTTTTTATTTTGTGCGTCTGGCTTGTTTAAGTTTGAATTTACATTTCACAACATAGAGATCATAATTAATGTTAGTAAATGGATCTTAAAAACAAAAACCAGGGCTGCAACAGTTTAAGCACCTGCATGAGTCACTTAATTCTAGAGGTCACCAAGTGAAGTCCACCTGAATAGTAATCAGACATACCTATTTATTTGTTGCTTGGTATTGAAATACTTGGAAATATATAACCAATTACTTGCATCCAAACAGAGGTCCTTAAGAAATAGAAGTATTTATTTCAAAATGTATGAAGTATTGCCTACTTTATTATGTAGCCCTCTGGCACCGTAATAGCATGGCATATTTTTACTATAATATGGTAATAAAAAGATATGTAAAAGGCAGACAAAGGTACTGTCTTTTCAGTAAGGTGACCCCTGTTACCAAGTAACTGCTTTACTTATGAGCTTATTAAAAACTCAAAAAAATGAGCTTTTCATACTTCATAGGCATTGATGTGAAAATGAGCTGTCCTGTGAGTAGTTTTCTTGATCATTTTTAGAACAATTGATTAGCCAAAGAGCTTCTGTCATTAGTTGACATTGACTGATAGCAATTTGTCACAAGCTCCGAAGGTCAGCCAGAGAGTGGAAGCTTCAGCTTGTCTTTGATTGACCTTTACTGATGCCATTATCATACGACTGGCTTGGCTAGATGTGACCCTCAATTGAAAAAGACAGGGCATCAGTCAGCAGTGGACTGTTCTGTTTTCTGATTATGTATATATTGTGTATCTTCAGCTGAATCTAAGAGCTTTGTTTTGCTTTTTATTTCTAAATAAATTTGGCTACTATTGCCAAAAATTGCACTTCCTTCTAAGTATCCAGTGGGGTCCTTTCCTTTAAATCACTATGGAGCAGACATAGTGGTTTCTTGGCACAAGTTGTTGGTTTTTTAGGAAGAAGTTTGAAAAGTTTGGTGTGATTTATAATCTTACCTGTGTTCTCATCTTTCATCTACACAAGGATTAATTGTTTTGCAAAATCATGTTTTAGAGCTGTGCTTAGTTAGCAAAAGAACAGTTGAAATATATGTTAATCACATTATATTAATTTGTTATTCCGTGTGTGTGTGTGTGTGTGTGTGACATTTCTCTGTGGCTTTACCTCCTAGATTCTTATACATCTTGTACACTGTGTTGTGCATATTCTTGTATGATTAGCACCACAACCAAGTATTCAAAACTATTTTTTGTATGTGTGTGTATGTCTTGTTTGCCATAGACATATTTTATTATTATTATTCAGACCTAAAAGTGAAATGCATTTGTTCCAAAATTACTCTTTAACTTTTGAAAACCTACAACACTAAACACTTGCTAACTTCATTCCTTTCTCTTCAGTTGTGGGTAGCACAGTCATAAACTAATTAGTCTCCCTATAAAATCTCCCCTTTCTCCCACTACCCTTTTACGGCCTAGCTGGATTTCTAAATGTAGCTGAATAACTTGTTTTTCAGGTCAGTCCTTACAGACTCCAAAATCATTACACAGTTTTACTGAAATTAGAAAGCCTTGGTTTCAATGGAGAATTAATTACTAATGGGGATGGATTCTTCATCACTGGAAAAATTGCTGGGGGTGGGCATGGTGGTTTCATACATCTAACATGTCCTGTATTAAATGTAAAATGTTTCTTATGTATTCTTGAAGGAATAGTTCGTATTCATAGCTCCTTTTCCCCAAAGTTTGGGGAAAAAATATTTGCATGCAGTCCTGGCTTTCAAAGCATTTATTTATATCCATTTATAAAGCATGCTTACAAGTCTGCTTTGGTGACATACATATAAAAATAGATTTTTGTGAACCTACATTTTGCTGGCCCGTGCGTACTGCACTCATGCCCATGCAGGTCCAGTAATTAGACTTTAGCCAAGTATACTTCCTTTCAGAGTAAGTTCCACTGAAATCAATGGAATATTCATCTGAGGAAATGAGTTTAGCATCAGGTTGCAAATTGCTATGAAGTCCTGGAGGGAGAAAAGCTGTTAACATGGAAGTACAGTAAAACATTTAGTTGTGTATTCAGCCCTAAACCACATTATTAAGGCCTATGGCATTAGAGGAATCACTCATTGGCTCATCAAAATCTTATCAAAAGGTTAGGGCATTGTTTTTAGGCATTCCCTGTTAGCAAAAGTAGCAAGTCATTAATATATTGCCAGTATTGGTAACAGTATGAATGGCACTACTAATAATTTGTGAGATTAGTCCAGCATTGTTTAAGCATTTTATATTATACTTTTTCGACCCTGTATTTAACGACTTTTCGAAGGCTGGGCTCCTGAACAAAAGTCTACACACTTTCTTCTGGTCCGTAACTATATAAGGATAGCTGGCCTTGCTATTGCAGAGAAGTCGGGCAAGACACATATGTAGGCAATGGGCAGGGAAAGGCAGGGCTGTGTGGATTCATAGTTATGGGGACAGGGAAAGGCTAGCCTGTAAAAATGGCTGCTATGGTAGAGAAACTCCAGTGAAGGGAAGGTGGCTTGGACTTGATTGGTCAGACATATTGAAAAGATGTTTACTGTGGCTCCTGGCCTTATGACACATTTAGTATGTTTAGCATGTAGGAAGGGAGTGGGCCCTTGTTAGTGCATTGATTAAGGAGAAAAGCAAATAATTACATGTTTTCAACCTGGATATTAGGGTTGCATAAAAATGGTCCTTGGGCTGTCTTTATTATCACCATAACACAAGCTGTCTCAAAATGTACTTGAATTAAGTCAGTGGTCTTCCACTTTTGCTCAGGTCAAAAATGGAAGTCTTGAAGTTGTTTGTGGAGGAACCTTTTCCTGTTATCAGGCAGAAATATATACATATATGTTTAAGATAGGCTATAGCTAAGCTTTTAAGGCAGGGATCTCCAACCTTGGGTCCCCAGATGTTGCTGGACTGCAGCTCCCAGAATCCCTTGTCATTAGCCATGCTGGCTGGGTATGCTGGGAGCTGTAGGCCAGCAACATCTGGGGACCCAAGGTTGGAGAGCCCTGTTTTAAGGTATATCTTCTGACTTAAGAGTGTTGGACTAGAAAGTTTCAAATCCCCAGTTAGACATGAAGCTTACTTGTTTACCCTGGGCCAGTCACCAAGCTCTTAACCCTCACTGACGTCAAAGGGTTGGTGTGAGAATAAAATGGGTGGGGGGGGGTTAACCGTGTATGTCACCTCAAGCTCCTTGGAGGAATATTGGTATATAAACGCAACACATGAATACATTTGGAGGGTTTGAGCCAAGCTGCTTATGCCCTGGGACCCTATCCTGTTTAACTCCTACAAGAACTGTCGGTATGTCCATTTGTAAAGGCCTTTCAAAACTGGTTAAAGCTGTTTTGTTAAATCTTTCCCCAGTTTGTCCATGAGCACTGTGATCTTTACCATCTCTCTCTCTCTAGTCCCGTGTTCTCCAACCTTGGGTCCCCAGATGTTTTTGGCCTACAACTCCCAGCATGCCCCAGCCAGCATAACTCCAGCCAGCATGCCCCAGCCAGCATGCCCCAGCTGGCTGGGGCATGCTGGGAGTTGTAGGCCAAAAACATCTGGGGACCCAAGGTTGGAGAACACTGCTCTAGTCTGTCAGTGAGCACTGTGATTTTTTTTACCATTTTATTTAGTCTGTTCATTAAGATTTATTTCAATGGCTGCTGGTCTGTTGGAGGCTAGTTTTCAACGACATAAAAACAGCTCATAAGTATTTTTAATTAAATAAATTGATGAATTTACTCTTGTTAGCAAAAACTGAGCTAACTACAAAAACTGAGCTAACTACAAAAAACTGAGCTAACTACATTGTGATACATGTAGACAGAATATGAAGTGTTAAAGCGTTAAACTGGGGTTAACTAGTAGTTCCCAACCTCGGGGGGCCCGGATGATGTTGGGCTACTGCTTCCATCATCCTCAGCCAGCATGACCAGTGGTCAAGGATTATGGAAGTTGTAGTCTGACTTCTGGGGACCCAGAATTGGGAACCACTGGGTTAGATTATCAGACTAGGACTGAGAAAACCCAGGTTCAAATCTTCACTCGCTGGGTGGCCTTGGACTAGTCAATATCTCTCAGTTTAACCTACCTCACAAGGTTGTTGGGAGGATAAGAGGAGAAGAATTATGTATGCCTTCTTGAACTCCTTGGAGGAAAGGCAGGATATGAATGTAATGAAGGTCCCAGGTTCAATCCCCAGCCTCCAGATAGGGCTTAGAAAGAATCATGCCTGAAACCCTGGAGAGCCACTGTCAGTCAGTGTCGACAATACTAGACTAGATGGACGAGTGGTCCGACTCAGTATAAGGCAGCTTCCTAAATACATATGTACATACATACAACTTTGGAAAAACGTGTATGTAATCACACAATTAATAATGGATATGTGTATTACAGTTATATAGGACTGCAATGTTCTGCTTCACCATAATACCTTACAGTAAAAAAGTATGCCTTCAGTTGGTCCAATCTGAGCTGTCCCTGAAATCCAGAGACGTGTGTGTGTGTGTGTGTGTGTGTGTGTGTGTTGAAGGATTTTTTAAAAAAGTAATTATAGCTTGAGTTTTGGGCTAGAAACCTGAGAACAGACTCCGCTTGTCTCTTCTTGCCCCATTATCCCAGTGGTGGGAATGGTTTGATAATATTCATTCAGATTTTGACAGATGATTTCTCCCATAAATGAATGTGCTGAAGTCATAATAGTTGCAACAGAATTGTTTGATTACCTAGCAGCAGCTTCGTTCTCTCTGATAGCTTTTGGATCACCTGTTTGCTGAGAGCATTTGACAGTCTTCATGTTTATTACCCAATTGAATGTCAGTAACAATTGTGGCTAAAGATAAACAAAAATGCAAGTACTTGTTGACCTTGACTTTTTCCCCACATACTATTGGACTTGATGGCTCTATTGCTGTTGAGCTGATAACGGTTATAAATGATAGTTTTAAGGGAAACGTTTTATTCCCAGCGGAAAATACCACATTGCTGTGGGAAACAGCAGCTGGTTGGTGTCCTATGATTTACATAGTTCACCTTCATTTAGACTGTGGGAAAAAAACAGAAGAAACGTCCCCTTTTATGACTTTCATATCTCTACAACCATGAATTCCTGTGCTCTTTGCAAAGTTTTTCTCTGGCAGATTTTACGTAATCCAAAAATAAAACCAGGAAGAGGCTTCTCCTATTTTATGATATGTTGTAAATTAAGTATTTTCGAGTCTTCATTATTTCAAATTTGTTTCAATAGCAGGTGCACAGATAAATGTTTCCCCATGCATTGTGAGTAACAAGGAAATAAGAGTGTGTTTAAAACTGAAGAGATAGCAGTAGCTGTACATGAGCTTAGCGAAGCTATTTGAGAAACAAAATGGGTGGCCTGACTAGCAGCTCTGGCTGGCCTGCATGCGCAAGCTGCTACTCCTGGGAATGCGTGTCTGGTGCAGAGGCCTGGCCTTGGTCACTGGTGACTGCCAGGCCCATAGGCTGGCCATGCTCCCTCTTTTGTAGAGGACAGTGCTCTATTTGAAGGGCTGCCAGAGGACTGTCTTCTACAGTAATACCTTGGATTGCAAGCATAATTTGTTCCGGAACCGTGCTTGTAATCCAAAACACTTTTATATCAAAGCGAGTCTCTGGTGGGCGTGAGCGGGGCTGATTTCGGCCCACTATGCCCGCTCGAGGCGAGCGGTTACATCCCTATAAACTTGTCTCGCAAGACGTTGCTTGTTTATCAAGTCAAAATTTATTTTTAAAAAATTGCTTGTCTTGCAAAACTCTCTCAGACCAAGTTACTTGCAATCCAAGGTATTACTGTATTTCGAAGATGTTCTCTGTTTGAAGGGCTGTCCGGTATAAAGATGATGAACCATCAGAAGGAAAAACAGAGGCCTTGAAGTTGCCGATCAGCAGCATCTGGAGAGTTGATTGAGCAAGACACACAGGTCAGCTGGTCTCAGTCTTCCATGCTATGGTTTGTATCCAATCATAGTCCTACTTAGAGTAGACCCATTGAAATGAATGGGACTTAGATTAGACTTAACTGAAGTCCCATTCATTTCAAATGGGTCTACTCTAAGTAGGACTAACATTAGATACAACCCTGTTGTGAGATGTACTTTATTTCTATTTAAATTTGCATCTATAGCAGTGTTCTCCAACCTTGGGTCCCCAGATGTTTTTGGCCTACAACTCCCAGCATGCCAGCATAGCTGGCTGGGGCATGCTGGGAGTTGTAGGCCAAAAACATCTGGAGACCCAAGGTTGGAGAACACTGAATAGGTATAGATCAGCATATGCAAATGTTATGCAAATTGGTGTTCTCTTCTGGCAATTTATAAGTGGCTGCCCTAGCCCAGTTTGAGGGCAGGGGGTACTTGCAGCTCTCATCCTGTGGTGGTTAGGGGACTGGGGCAGGAGGTGGTGAGATCTGCAAGCCTTGCCAGAGGGGATGACTTGCCAAGGCTTTGAGGAGGCAGGGATGGAGGCAGAATAATCACAACCGTAATGGCTGCACTTTCAGGGTCTAGGATACCCTGGCATTCAGATCCTGTCCCTGTCTTCACCAGGGCATGTGGTTGCGAGTTCTTGCATCCAGTTTCAAGGCTTTCCTTGCAACTTTCTCCTCACTACTAAGAGCAGTGCCTCTCTTCTTGACACAGGATGCTCCTTGCAAATTGTGACACGTCTGTGTGAGCATATGTGTTGTAACACGCATACCTTTATGTGTACATGAAAAGGTGATAGTGTGCCCATTATATTGTTGAAAAAAATCCATTGTCAGTAGATTCTCACGATTTAATATAGCAGATTTTATTATGAAATGTAATGAGTTAATAATTTTTATTCATCCCAAACAAATATTTATTCTAATTTATTTATTTCAAAATTGGCCTTGATAGCAATTTTGGCTTTTGAGACTGGACTATATACCGTATCAGAGGCATGGGCAGACTTCAAGCTTGTGGGACCTACTTTGTTTTTACATGAGCCCTGAAATCCACCAGTCAGAGCCACATGCAACATAACACCAGGTTTTTGGAGCCAGCTGAAAAATGGTCATTCAGAGGGCAGAGCTAACTGTGCCCCATGAGCCCTACACTGAAAGAAATCCTACAGCTCCCAGCACATTCGCATAGATGAGTATATATGTACATCTAATTTAGTACAGATCAGGGATTCTAACGTCCTAATTTAGAGGGGGGGGCGGGCGGACAGTCTTTTTGTTGCTGTTATACAATTGGAAGTTGAAAACCCTTGCCAACCTATTGCAAATCATCCAGCAATCTACCAGTAGATCCCATTCTACCTTCTGTCCGCCATTTCTTTATCATATTTTTAGAACATATGTTGTATTATTTTAGAACATACTATGTTCTAAAAATAGTGAAATGGAGTGACTTTCTTTGAAAGTAATACTAGCATCTTTCCCCATGAAACTGATACTTCATGTAACGTATGTTTTATGCTGAAATCGTGTTTTGTTTCCGTGATTTAAATAATCACTTCCTTTTATATTAGCTAAACTTTGACAGGGCATTGACTGAGGTGTTCACATGGGAATGCAGACATCTCATTGGTTGCCTGTGTTGTCTCCAATCTTCATAGGATTTATTCATATCTATTTATTAAAGCACTTTTGTCCTACCTTTCTATATAAATTTTGAAGTGCCCAAGTTGGCACCTTTTTCACTCCCAGTTTCACCACCATATATATTCATCCTGTCTGTCTTGTGCAGTTAGTTTCCCTGGCACTTTTGTTCCAGACACAGGGTAGCAGGTAGATACAAGAGTATCAGTAATGGAACAAGCACTAAGGAAAGGAACATCTGGGATTTGGACTAATGGGGGCATTAAGGCAATGAGCACAACAAAGGCAGAGAATTGTTCAGACCTCGCTCATCTGTCCTTTGCCCTCCCTTTCTTATGATGTAAAGATGGGTCTTGATGTCAGTATTGGATATTCTCTAGAGTAGGGATGGCCTGCATAAGTTCCCTATATGGTCTGCAGTCGCTTGGGCTTCTTCCATGTGCCCACCCGCAAGCCCCAGTTTGGTCTAGAAGACCAAACTCATGTCTATGTAGAAAGTTCTTAACAAAGCTAAAAACAACACAAAAACAAATTAAGAATAAACTGTTTGCCGATGTCATTTTTGCACTCTAGGTAGTGAATATTGTCATTTTTCGAACATTCCATTGACAAAAATGTTTTAGGCTTATAGATATCAAAAGACTTCTGAAGAGGACACATCCTAGCGCTGTGGTTTTTGCCAGTCTAAAATCCACTAACAAAACAAGGAGTTTGGGGTTTGCAGGTGAGATACAGAGAGAGTGTGTGTGTCATGAATGGCTTCCTAGGATAAACAAGCAAGTTGAATATGGTTTGGATAGAGAATGTCATCCCTGAACTCCATTTTATATGCTGCATATGTGTGTTTGTGCATATATGAAAAGTCACTGAGCCCAATTCACAGGATTGTTTCAGCAAGTGGTAGCTGTTGGAAAAACTGAGCCCATAAGGCTTGTGTGTCCACTTGGACTGAATTAAAATCCATGTTTAAGGGCACAAGCCTATGCAGAAGGAAGTTCTACAACTCCCAGCATTCCCCAGCCACCATGGCTCATCTGGATTCCTAATCGTGCATGGCTCAACCACATTCAGTCGTGCACAGTTGCAACACCCTTTGCAGACTTTCCCATCAACACAGGGAGGTTGGGAGTGGAGGGAATGGGGCCAGAGCATGCATCCTCACCTCCCTCTTTTGCTTCTAGTTAAGCCCTCTTGGCAAACACCCGAAGAAGGCTTATGTCATGCTGAAATCCCAGGGTTCTAATGGGGTGGGAAGTCTCCATGGATAGAAAGGACTCGCTGCTACAGAAGTTATACCTCAACACATGAGGCGCCATGCGTCACTGCAGCCCTTTTGTATCAGTGTTGCTCTGTAATGCACAAAGAGGGCAATAGTTTGGTTTGGAAGTGGATTTTTAAGTACAAGTTCTTTGAAAGTGATTATATGGAATGTTTCTAGAAAAAAAAGGGGATAAAGAGGAGTGTGAATAGCAGATGGGATTGAGAAAGCACAGCTTCTAGTGGATAACATCCACCAGTCAAAACAGCCATGTTTATTGGCTAAAAATGAAACTTCTCAGCCAACATTGGTAGAAAGAAGAAGGGTTCTTTTCAGTTGGAAGAAAGAGAGGACAGAGTGCCTGAAGAAAAGATGGATATTTCCTGGAAACATATAAAATATAAAGTTTAGATTTAGAAAGATTAGGACTAGTCTGTTAGCATAGGGTAATGTGTTTGTTAGAAGCAGGGCTGAATTCATTTAATTTTGAGTAGATGTTGGCCTCATATATAATAATTTCACATATAAAGAAAACCAGAAAAAAGAGGTGTACTTTTCTGCCTGTAATTGAAAACATCTATGTTTACAACTATATAGTAAGCAGTTGGTTACTATATAGTTAAAGTATTTGAGTTTATTAAAGACTGTGTGGAGATCCAGTATGTAAAACCCCTGAGCCTAATGCCATACCACTGTACCAGAGGTTTCCTTAAGAGTTTCACTAAAGTTCTAAGTCGGGAAAGAAAAACATCCTTACTGAGAAAGTAGCCAAGGGTACTGGTTGCATAACAGCAGATATGAAACTACATTATTCTTGCATAATAGCAGAGATGAAACTACATTATTATTCTGACAAAGAGTGTTGTGGCACTCGGGGGGGGTCTGATTCAGATGACCATGATTTATGAAACTGTGAATGAATGTCAGGACCAAGCTCTCCTCCTCTCCCCCATCTTGTTGTGCATCAACTTCTGTGAAATATCCTGGCTTGTATTAAGCCAGGGTTCCCTGTTGTGTCCAAACTGGGGAACTCTGGCTTAATGTTGGTTAACAAACCCAGGAAATAAGCCAGCATGAATGAAATCAGTTCAGGGAGAGGGGAAGTCCAAGGGAGTCTGTCTTGCAGTGGAGCTAGTGGCGTGACCCTGATTCCCATCTCTTCCTCTGCTTTATTTTTCAGTGCAGGGGCTAGGAGTAGGTCCTGTGAATGACCAAATCTGTTTGGGAGCTAGCTTGGGGTTTCAGATCCAAGTCCATGATCTAGATCTAAGCGCACTTGGAGGTATGTTCCATTGAAATTACCAAGAAGCAAATATGTTTCGTATTGGGACATCACTTTTTCCACAGTAAGAAAAACGGATTGAAAGTACTATTTATGGGTAGCTGATACCTTAACCATGTGATTTTACTTGACTCATGGAAGTTTTCACTTAGCCCTTCTCCTTTTCTTCAGTAGTATTATATATTAAAATTTACTATAATATGCTTTTCCATGCTGTATAAGCTATTTTTTGAGCCAGTCTTGTGTATCAAAATTTCATAATTGTTTGCCACAGGCCTGCCAACGATATGGACATTTTATTTGCCTCCATAAGGGTAATCAGTAACAAGCTGAGTGACCATTAAACAACTGATTGAAGAGGGTCATGGAATAAAAGAGTAATTTCAGCCCCAAATGCTAACTATATTTTCAAGGATGAGGGAGAAAGGAGCTTGCAATCTTCCTAATTGTGAAACCAATGACCGCTAATATGTGCAGTTACATGTTCTGAATAGTTAATTATGCTTAGATTTAAAAAAAATATTTGGAGTGGATGATTTATTTGATTTCTTGACATTTGATGATATGATTAATATTGACAAAGAGACCATTTTTGAACCAGTAACACTGAGGTTTGAAGGAGTTATTTCTTTTTGAAGGCAGGTTTCCTAACAAACTGTGTTATGATTGTCAATATCACATTATAAGTAAAACTGCATATTGTACGAATTCTCTAACAAGATCACTGCATTTAAAAAAAGACTAATGCAATGATTTATAATTTGTCTTTTCCCTATGAAAAGGTGTGGAATGACATTTCTTCATTACTGTTAGTTTTGCTTGCAGTTTGTGTTGGCATATGTGGAATTACTGTAAAATTACCTCTCAAGTTTATTGTGTCTTAGACACCTTTTTTTTTTTTAAGTGGAGATGGGATTCATAAATGCAGTAATACCTTGGATTGCAAGTAACTTGGTTTGAGAGTGTTTTGCAAGACAAGCAAATTTTTAAATATTTATTTAATATTTTTTTTACTTGATATACAAGCGACTTCTTGCAATACAAGTACTGTAGTGTGGCTTAAATTAAAAATCTCTGTACACATTTTTTGGGGGGGATTTCATAGATCATAGAGTTGGAAGGAGCCTACAAGGCTATCGAGTCCAACCCCCTGCTCAATGCAGGAAACTAGAGGAGAGGTCTCCCATCCAAGTAATAACTAGGCCTGACCCTGCTTAGCTTTCCACACTCAGACAAGCTGAGCCAGCGTGAGCCACAGGCCTGTATATAAGACTGTATATAAGGCCTGTATATCATTTTGATATAAGAGTGTTTTGGATTACAAGCACGTTTCCTGAACGAATTATGCTCTCAATCCAAGGCATGACTGTACAATAAACAAAATATTAATGCTTAATTGAGATTCAGATTTGATTTGGTGTTTTTTTTACACTAGATGAAATTAGAATTGTCCTAAGCATATTATGTTGATCTGAATACAGCATATACTGTTGCAAAACCTTTGTGCTAATTTTAGCTTGCAAAGAGGATGAAGACAAACTGCCTATTGCTAGTTTTGCCATATGTTGTCTTGGTGATAATATTTAAGTATAAAATATTCTGCTAAGTTTTATTGTTTCAAGTAATAACTGGGAAAGAGTTAAACTTCTATTCTGGCAGTGTACAGTATATGAAATAATGAAGTAAAAGAAGTCTCAAAAGCTGGTAGATGAAATCTGCTAAATTTTATTTGGATTTCATTGACTTCCATGGGAGCCAACAATTTGTTTTGGTCCATACATATGGCTCAATTCTATATCTTTCTTGTATGTAAATCTTAAAATCAATTTGAATAAAAATTTATCTTTTCCATGGAGACCGATGTATATATTCTACCCTGCTTTAGGATCATGTACAAGACTCCTATCCTTCAAGTCAGCTCTAGTACTGATTGTAGTGAAGCTTTAAAGGGTAAGTGTGTTTAGGATTGTAGCCTTACCGTGCAATCCTATGCATGCCTACTTAGGAGTAAGTCTTACAGTGTTCAGTGGGGCTTACTCCCAGATAACTGGGTATAGGACTGAAGCCCTAAAAACCTTTTGTATTTGGAAATGTTAATATATGTTTTTTTAAAATAGATAAAGCACCCTACTGCATTTACATTCATTTCAACCCTTTCTCTTCCTGGCCTCCACATACTTTTGAGTTTCTACCCTAAGGAGTGTTTGTGCATTTGTCACTGATAGCCCTTCATAGTGAAGGGACTGATGGATCTTCCCAATGTGGCCTGAGTGTTTGTAGATGGAACAAGCTGTGTTGCAGGCTTTGGAGGGCTGGGTGGAAGCTTTGTGTTAACAACTGGCGAAAAGCTTGACCGTTAAGTGACCTAGGTCAAACAAACCCCCAACTGAAGAGTGCTGTTTTGACATGGATACCTGCTTGGTAGGGGCAGCTGAGATAAAAGCAGGGAAGCAAAACAAAGTAATCACTGTTGATCTTGAGATTTTATTAAGAATTAACAAATGGAGGGCAATGTGTCTGTAATGGTCCATCTATACAATATCATTCACCCAAGCCTGATTGTAGGATTTATTTAAAAGCATCATTTTGGTTTTAGATACTGATGCAGAGGGTGTATTCTAGGATGGTCTGTTGCTTGGTTTGATGTAATGTGATGCCACTTGCTGCGTAGAAAAGAGGTGAATAAACAGTCTAAAAGCAGCCCTGATTAAAGTGTTTGATAAAACAAAAGATCTGGCAACAAGAGGTGGCGAGTCTACTATTGACTAGTTTCACGGCTTGTTTTTCTTTGTGGTTTCTTAAGAACAAATGCATTTAAGAAAATAAGAGCATAATGGCATGGTTGGTTCATATCACAGTAGCACACACGCTCTTGCAAGTCAACTTTGGCAGGAAGCTCACTGTGTCTCTCCCAAACAACTTCCATTGCATCTTTATCTCTCCAGTTCATTGCTTGCCACAGAGAAACTAAACCTCAACTTTCCAAGTTTAAAGGTTTCATCCTGTTCCTGACTGCTAAATTTAGTTTAGCACCCGCTTCCAACACTGACCACTAGTTATCTACCAAGAAGGCCTTTCAAGAAGTTAAAGAAGAGGAAAATGCTTTCCCTTCTCTTGCTTTCCATTCTAATAATGGTGGGAGGATGTTTTCCAACTGCCATGCTGGGCCAGCTTTCACCTACCCATGCTCAGGCATTGTTTAATTTGGAAATAAAATATGAGCCTGGGTTAATTGGTTAATGATTCAGATGTTTTTGCGCGTGGAGTCTTGTAAATGCACGTTTTCAGAGTGAATGTTTCATTGTATGTGAGGCTCAGATTTACTTAAGTGCATACTCATACATAAACGCACATGCTGCTTAGCTCCTTGTTTATAAATAATGCATTATATTATAAATAATATAAATATTATTTGCTTGTTGATGAGCAGAAATGCTTCTAAGATGGGTGGCAGTCAAATATTCTATTCCCAATTCTATCCTTGATCAGATGTAAAATCTTGGAGAAGTCATTCAGTTGTCACTCTGCAGTACCTCACAGAAGGGTTTTAATTAACTAATGTTTTTAAAGGATGAACAGATATTAAAGACACTGTGGAGAGGCCTGGAAAGGCTGGTGTAAAATCTGTTAACTCCATTAAACTCAATAGCATTACTTCACTCACCACCTGCTTGTGCCAAGCCACTTTTCTCTGAATTTAGCATGCCAGACTTCTATGCTTGGCATGATCCAGCTAAAATTAAGTTCTTTTTAAAGACCCATTTATTTCAGTGGGACTTAAAAGTGCTTACCTTCTGTTCATTATATCTTGCCTGTTTCGTTGTGTGACCTGTCAATAGTTTGCTCTTTTTAAAACCTTCATGAAGTGTAACGTAATAATTGACAAAAGCTTCCATTCTGAACTCAACTTGGGTCCATGTTTAGTTGCATTTAAACATACTTCTGGTTTCTCTTTTCCTTTTGTGGATGTATTTGTTGAAGTCCAAGTAATAGAAATACATCTGACTTATTATAACTCTCTGAAAAGGTTACAGAGACCGAGAGGCTAAGGCTTCCGTCTGTGTTTTTCAGACATACAAACAGGTTTCTTCATATTGCTCTGTTTCCAAGATGAAGTGATTGTACTTTGTATTCTGACTGAAAATGAAAAGATACCCTTTCCTCCCCCCCCCCCCCCCGGCTCCTTCATATTATAAACAATGACCTTATTATGTATTTCGCTAGCATTTAAATTCAAGACATGCCCCTTTGAGAAGCCATGAATGTATATAAAGCTTGGGAATGTTTGTGATTTTATATATCTGTATGTCTACATATATAAAGTTGTTGGCAGTGTTCTGTCCTTGTCTTTGATCTTGAGAATCCATTCAAGGCTAAGCATAGTGGAAGATGCTGGTGACATGAATCTTGTCATGGTTCTGATGCAGAGAGCTCCTCTCACAATCTTCTGTTTAAGATTTACTGGGCAGAGGACTAGCTGTTCATCTTACCTTCTATGTTCCTCTTCAGCATGGTATTTGAGGTTTATGAATGACCCTCACAGCTCTTCTCGGTAGGATGGTGCTTTTATCCCTTTGATGGCCAGAGGGTCACATAGGAGGCATAGAGAAATAAGCCCGCCCAGATTGCAAAGACGTCTGTTTTGAATCCAGCTTCTTGCTGTTAGCTGCATACTGTTCTAGCACCTGCCCTTTTCTATCTAAGCGTCCTTTTTATGTTACCTTTATTAGTGTGGAAACAATTGCATCATGGCTGCTTCCAATGCTGCCCAGGAGCGTGTCGTCATGTGAGAAGAATGACATCCGCACCATCCCCCCTAGAAACTAAGACAACCCTAAAATAGGGAAGAATAGGACAACCCTAAATAGGGGAAAAAGGACTTCGCTTCCCAAAAGCTGGAATGTATTCTCTAATCCACTAGAAATGGAGAGGGGCTGTTGAGGGGTTGGGCAGATTATATTTCCTTAAAAATATCACATTTTGCCTCTTCCTTAGTTTGTATTCAAGGAAATTGTGCAGGTCATCCTGTATGCTATATATAATTCATGTACCTGGGACAGTATATAAGAAGAGCCATGCTGGATCAGACCAAGGGGCCATCTAGTCCAGCATTCTGTTCACACAGTGTCCAACCAGCTGTCCACGGGAAATCCAAAAGCAGGGGAACATAGACGGGCACCCTCCCGCCCATGTTCCCCAGCAACTGGTGTACATAGGCATGCCTCTTCTGATACTGGAGGTAGCATATAGCCATCAGGACTAGTAGCCTTTGGTAATTTTATCCTCCATGAATTTGTCCAATCCCCTTTTAAAGCCATCCAAATTGGTGCCCATCACTACATCTTGTGGAAGTGATGGGCACCATAGCTTAACTCTGCGCTGTGTGAAGAAGTACTTCTTTTTATCTGTTCTGAATCTCCCACCAATCAGCTTCATGGCATGACCCCGGGTTCTAGTATTATGAGAGAGGGAAAAATGTCTCCTTAATCCTTTCCTCATGCATAATTTGGTATACCTTTGTCATGTCTCCCCTTACTCGCCCTTTTTCTAAGCTAAACAGTCCCAGATGTTGTAACCTTTCCTCACAGGGGAGTTGCTCCAGCTGCTTGATCATTTTAGTTGCTCTTTCCTGCACTTTCCCCAACTCTACTAGGTGCAGTGACCAGAAATGTACACAGTATTGTAGGTGTGTTTGCACCATAGATTTGTATGAGGGGAGTATGATATTGGCAGTTTTATTTTCAATTCCTTTCCTAATTATGCCTAACATGGAATTTGCCTTTTTCATAACAGCTGCACACTGGGTCAATATTTTAATCGAGCTGTCCACCACAACCCCAAGTTCTCTTTCTTGGTCAGTCACCACTAGCTCAGATCCCATCAGATTATACTTGAAGTTGGGGTGTTTTTGCTCCAATGTGCATTGCTTTGCACTTGCTTACATAGAACCACATTTGCCATTTTGATGCCCATTCTCCTAGTTTGGAGAGATCCTTTTGGAGCTCCTCACAATCCCTTTTGTTTTAACCACCCTAAATAGTTTGGTATCATCAGCAAACTTGGCCACTTCACTGCTCACTCCTAATTCCAGATCTATTAATAAGTTGAAAAGCATTGGTCCCAGTGGGACCCCACTGTTTACATCCTTCTGTTGGGAGAATTTACCATTTATTCCTGCTCTCTGTTTTCTGTTCTTTAACCTGTTACTGATCCATAAGAGGACCTCTTCTCTTATTCTGTGACTGCTAAGTTTGCATAGGAATCTTTGGTGAGGGACTTTGTCAAAAGCCTTTGGAAGTCCTCCAAGTAAACAATGTCTACTGGATCACACCTGTGCACATGTTTATTGACACTCTCAAAGAACTCTAAAAGGTTAGTGAGACAGGACTTACCTTTGTAGAAGCCATATTGATTCTTTTTCAGCAGGGCTTGTCCTTCTGTATGTTTATTAATTTTATATTTAATAATGCTTTCACCAATTTACCCGGAACAGATGTGAAGCTAACCAAGCTGTAATTTCCTGGATCCCCATTGGATCCCTTTTTAAAAAACTGATGTTACATTGGCCATTCTCCAGTCCTCTGATACAGAGGCTGATCTTAGGGACATGTGGCATATTTCTGTTAGAATATCAGCAATTTCATATTTGAGTTCTTTAAGAACTCTAGGATGGATACCATCTGGCCCTGGTTTATTTTTTAACTTTCAATTGGTCATTAAGGTTCAGAACTCCATCTTTTTTCACCATTATTTGCCTCAGTTGCTCAGACTCCCTTCCTGAAAACATCGGTTCAGGCACAAGTATTTGCCCTATCTCTTCTGCAGTGAAGACAGAGGAAAGGAATTCATTCAGCTTCTCCACAATCTCCTTATCCTCCTTTAGTACCCCTTTAACTCCATTGTCATCCAATGTCCAACTGCTTCCCTAGCTGGTTTCCTGCTTCTGATATATTTAAATAATTCTTTATTGTTGGCCTTGATGTTGCTAGCGATATGCTCCTCAAAATGCTTCTTTGCATCTCCTATTGTCTGCTTGCATCTCCTTTGTGCAAGCTTATGTTCCCTTTTGTTTTCCTCATTTGGGCAAGACTTCCATTTTCTGAAGGAAACCTTTTCTCTAATAGCTTCCTTGACATTGCTCCTTCTGTTCACTTCTCCGGAGAAGAAACCTCCTGCGTCCTGGTTGTCATCTCCATTCTTCCCCCAAATAGCCATGTGTAACCAGAGATGCAATGAAAATGACGATGCAGTGCTAGTGAACAATGAAACCAGTGCAGCAAGGGAATATGTCTGTTTGCATTCCCTGTCCACCATTCTAGAGTGAGGACTGTGGGAGGGCTTTGTTTGCTCTCAGTAATATCATGTAGGCAAATCTGTTTGTCTGTGTAGCTCTATTCAGTCATTTTAAAGTGTCTGCATACAAGGAGGGGCAGTGGGGGCCAGCATGCCAGCTCTGCTCCTCTCCATTGTTTCTGTTGCCCTCTACATGTGGAGGGCGACTGTCTGCAGTGGAGAGCCTCCTCCATCTGTTGAGGCTTTTTGTATGACTAAAAACCTTGATTTTTCCTGGGTTCTAGATCGTGTGGATAGCCTAGATGAATCGAGGAGTCTCTCCAATGAAAATAGTCAATCTCTATGTGTACAAGGCAACAAGAACAACAATGGAGTGGGATGGAGCTAGTGTGCTGGTCCCCGCTCCCCCTCCTCACATGTAGACCTTATATGCTTCAGAACAACTGAATAGGGCTTGTGGCTCCATGACATCTGGTCATTATATGATCCCTGATTGGCTGGGATTACTCTTTGCAGAAGAAGAAAGCTTTAAAGTTGGCACTAAGGCAGCAGCATATTGGGGCTGCAAACAAGTGTGGCAAAAAGAGTGAAAAGTCACTTTTTGGATTGAAAATCAAACTTCATAGTGTAGCAATAAAGATTATTATCCATGACAACCAGTTCTGCCCTTCCAATCTGGGCACTGATGCTGGTGTGGCTTGTGATGGCCTGATCAGAGTAGCCCAAGCTTCTATATTTTACCAAGGCAATGAAGACTAGACATCGTGACAATGGTTTATTGGTGGCTGTCATACAGCTATGGTAAATTATGAATTTGACCCTGTGAACTTGCTGCTAAGAGCAAAATATAATTGATCTGTTACCTACTGTATACCACTTGTGGTTGACGGGACAGTAATTGTGGTTTCCCTCCTACCTTGGAACAATCCGGCATGAGGTCAGTTGGCAAAATACCCAACTGTGGGAAATGCTCTGGATCGGAGAAACGTTAGCAGTTGGTTAAACAAGACTAAATGCTGCCCCACCCAATAAATACAAGGGTGTCTTGCTATACTAAGTGTATTCAATTGACGCTTTTACTCTCGGAAGTTTCCAGATTAACCTTGCAAATGCAATAGTCATTTCATATATACTATATTCATGAAGGTATTCTGATTTTGCATCTCTTATCATCTTAATTAGAAATTAAACTACACGCACATACACAAAATATACTCCCCTCATTTTTACAGCTGAAAATGGGGACAAGTCAATATTGTACCACCCTACTGGCTTTTCCTTCCCTTCCTGCTATGAAACATAAATTATCACAGCCACAAGTTTCTCATATCAATTACTGCAAATAGAAACAAACAACCTTTACATGACACTTTGACCCTGGCTTGTTGAAGGTGACGCCTAATAAAAACAAATAAAAGTGAATGTAGAACAACCTCATTCTGTATCCATATCCTGGCAAACTGCAAAAGAGGGCATGTACACCTCGATGTTGGTGGATAGTGGGGGGTTTCCATGACCCTTTACCTCCTAAAACGTGTGTTATGTTGGGGAGAGGTGTAAAGGTAAGTCATGCATGCCTGATGTTGAAGAAAAAGCCTGTTTTGTGCCTAATACATTGGAGAAATTGTTCAAGATCAGTTCATCCATGTGAAAATATGACCTCTGTGTTACTGGCAAGGTCAGCAAGACCTGTGGTGTTCTGCAGAATGAGGGCAGGTCAATGGAGTTAAAGCTGCCTGGGGGCAGGTTTGACGTGCACACCTAATTTTCTAAGATTTAGAAAAACAAACAACATGCACAGCACAGAATGTTCAAACTTAAAACTTGTTCCTTTCAGCCAGTGTTCCTCCACTTCCTACTTTTTTTTTTCTTGTTCAGGCATACTTTATGCTTCCGATTCTTAATTGCTATTCAAATTATTTTAATGTTAAGTGTGTTTTAATATATTCATTTTCCTCATACCCTGTTTACATAATTTAATAGATGGGAGCCTAGAGACTAGCTATTTATATTCCCATCATCTATTTGTTTTTCTTATCTGTTGTTGGTTATTATTTTTTAAAATGCTGTTCGTTGTTGTAATCATCACAGTATAATCTATTATGTGGTTCCAGGTAGTATTATCTCACTTAACTAGTGTTTCGTGTGTTGAGATGCATGTAAGAGGTACTTTAGTTGTCACCCAGATAATTTGGAGGTAGAACAATTCCCCTAGCAGTGGTTTAAAGTTTTCCAAGATTGTATCCAGTGTTGTGTCTTATAGGGCAAAAAGGGTGTCTCCCATTGATTCGGTGGGACTTGGCTGAATCCTGCAGAGACACAAGGGGATTTGTGGGGTCTGATTCACCAGACATGTTTTCTAGAGACCATTGCATCAGCAATCCTATGATCTCATGAGACTGAGTTCATAGGATTGTTGTTATTAATAGAGGCAAATTTCCAAATAAATAAACTTTCTGAAGCTATGCAACAACTATTGTAGTGTTCTCCAACCTTGGGTCCCCAGATGTTTTTGGCCTACAACTCCCAGCATGCCCCAGCCAGCTATGCTGGGTATATTTTTTTGACATGCTTTGCTTGTGAATTGCTTTGAGCATCAGGTATACCAGGGGTGGGCAACATGTGGCCAGCAGGCTGCATGTGTCCCCTGCCATACCGCTCTCTTCTGCCGAATTTGATGGTGGCATCCAAAAATATTTTGTTACCCCAGAATTGTGCTTTTTAGCCCCTCTCTCGTGTTGGGTGCTATTCATAATGCCTGGCTAGAGCTGTTGTCTTCTCGACTGCAGTATGTATGTTGTGGAATGCCCTCCCCAAAGAGATTTGTCTGTCCATATCACTGTGATCTTTCCGGTGTGCAGCCAAGACTTGGCTTTTTCAGAAAATCTTTGGGCTTAATTAATTTGGACGGTGGAATTATTTGCTATTGCTTTTTATTTTATTTTATTTTGTTATCAATTGTTGCATTACCTTTCATCATTGTGAACCATCTTGAGTATTTTCCCATGGAAAGGCAAGGAATAAATATCTATAAATTATATAAATTTAGGGCACAATCCTATGCATGTTTAGAAAGGAAAAGGACCTACAACTCCCAACATTCCCCAGCCAACATGGGAAGTACTGGGAGTTCTAGGACTTTTTTCTGTCTAAACATGCATAGGATTACGCCTTTAAGATGTGAATCACAGTATCACCATAGTTAAATAAGAACGCAGGAAGCTGCCTTATACCAAGTCAGACCCTTGGTCCATCTAGCCCAGTATTGTTGGCACTGACTGGTGGCGGCATTCCAGGGTTTTTAGAGATGGGTCTTTCCCAGCCCTACCTGGAGATGCTGGAGCTTGAATCTGGGACTGAGCTATAGCCACTCCTTAACATGGTAGTTCATGGCTTAGTCTTACTGTTTTTTAAAATTTTGTTCCGATTTAAATTACATTAAAACCTAACTTAACTGTAGGTGATGGTGAGGTAGTTCAGCCTCACTGAATATTATAAAGTCTTTGATCTTGTTAGCTCATGCCATGTACCACACAACCATATAAGTGAAGCGTAGGATCCTGTGGCTGTCCAGATAATGATGGACTACAACTCCCATCACCCCTGACCATTGGCTAATCTGACTGGGGCTGATGGGAGTTGGGAGTCCAACAACATCTGGGCAGCCACAGTTTTCTCACCACTGCAATTTATAAGCAATTTATTCATGGTTTTCAGATTTATAAAATGGCAGTACTTTTACAGAATCTTCTTAACTCCTTAACTGAGAGGATGTGGCCTATTAAATTGTTACGTCTCTGTGTTTGTATGCATCTAAAACAATTGGAAAGCATTGTAATAGGCTGAGGCTAAGTTACTTTTGTGTTCGCTTGAATAAGATTGCATGTTCTGTTTGTATTAACTTGTACCAGATGTTTACAGATAGCAAGCTTACTTAGGTAAGGCATCCCTTGGCATTGTCTACGCTGAGGGGACACTGCTAGACACAGTGTGGAAGAAAATGCTGTAGCCTAGAGCAAAGGGAATTTAGTATCGGTTTGTTGGTGGTGCGAGGTGTATAACAACCACTTCAAACTCCGGTACTGTAGTTCTCAGAAGGAGAAAAGCTACATGAGTTTTAAAATTTCTCATTACCACCATCCCCCTGCACCACCACCAGCAGCATAGCTTTAACAAGTGAAGCAGGGTAAGCTATCATCTTATTTTCTTTCAGTTTCTTTGTTTTGGATGATTATGTATCACAGATGGACTGCTAGGGACTCTAATATTCAAGTGAGTGAAAGAGAAGGAGGGAGGTACAAGAGCTGAAAGGCACAACCGCTCTTCTGTATGGCTGAGATTTCATCGTGCCCCTAAAGCAAAACTGCAAGCTGAATAAGGTGACTGCATCCTGGCTTGTAAATAGCAGACCACCCCACCCCCCTGCCCTAGGTATGGATAATTCTCCATGTCCAGACCTGTGAGAGGCAAAGAGGGAGTGTCTCCAGCACCTGCAGGGCTTGAGTTGTCAAGTCTCACTGCTTCAGTGCAAGTTGTCAGCAAAATTCTTTGCCTTTGGTCTCTCTAGGCAAAAGAATCTAGGACAGATATGACCCTGTGGAAGAGTTGAGCTTTAGGAACAGCCATGACATACCATTTTGCATCTGTGCAATGCTCTTGGGGTGATTCCCGTGAGTGCATACATGTGAAAAAGAACAGTTTTCTACCCTTTGTCAGGTGTATGATGAGTTAAGAAGAAAGTTTACTTGGGTGGCTTTTTCCTTGTCTAAACACTTTCTCTTTTCCACACGTGGAAGTTCTTCAAAAGAACCATCTTATGGATGCTTCCTTGTTTTACTGGTCAAGCTCCATGTCTTTAATAGCACAGCAGTCTGACATGCCGAAATTAAGCAGGCGAGCCTTGTCCTGATATGGAGACATGTGGTGGCAAAAAAAATATCTTGCTAAATTTCTATATGTCGTTGTGCTGCTGTTAAAAGCACAGTATCATGGACAATTTTTTAAAAGTTGGCACCCCCTCCCATTATTCTGGCAGTCTGTGGAAAGAAATCATGCACACAAAATTATGGGATCAGTAAGTTGGCTTTATATATCTTTGAGATGCTCTTTACTCATTGTTCAAATCACAACACAATTTTAATAAAAGAAGTACTTGATTAATTTGTCCAAGTTGAGATTTTTGACTCATTATTACAAACATGTGTCATGATCTAACAAAACTGTCATGATGTTGCACTCTGAGAAAACGCTCTTGTTCCTATGTGATGTTCTTGTATTCTTTGGCCTGTTCCATGGGTCAGGCTGTATGTTAAAGCACTTTTCTAGGTCCTATAGTACCATTTTAAATAAGCCACTTTACTCAGCCTGTGTTGTGTTAGGATATTCCATAGAACAGTGTTCTCCAACCTTGGGTCCCCAGATGTTTTTGGCCTACAACTCCCAGCATGCCCCAGCCAGCTTAGCTGGCTGAGGCATGCTGGGAGTTGTAGGCCAAAAACATCTGGGGACCCAAGGTTGGAGAACACTGCCATAGAAGAATTTCCAAAGGGGTAGCCATGTTAGTCTGTTGCAGCAAAAACGAGAGTCTTGTGGCACCTTAAAGATGAATAAATTTATTATGGCCTAAGCTTTCATGGACTACTTCATCAGATGAAGGCATTGACACTCCCCCACCAACTCAATTGTTTCATTGAAACAGTATGTGTCAGTCTTTTATCATGTGTTGTAAGTGTACATTTAAGCTTCTCTTGGCAGAAGCAAAACTTGTTGGTTTCCCATTAAATTAATTGGTTTTTAAAATATTTATTATGAATTGTTGAAATGACTTTTCCATAGTTGAACTAGTTTGCTTAGCTCAATTAAAAAGCTGTGTTAAACTTCTCAAGGATTTTTTAAAAATGTGGTGGACTGGTGGTTAGTTAAAAATATACAGAATGGATGAAAATGAACAAAATCTGCATTTTTTTCTAATGCCTGTTTTAACCTTTTTGCGTGGACAGATAATTTAGTGATTGTTTGCCTAAGAGATATCAGTCAAAAAGGCATCAGGTAACTAGAAAAAGTATCCTTGTCTTAAAGCAGGGATGGGGAGCCTGTGGCCCTCTAGATGCTGTGGGACTCCAACCCCCATTAGCCCCAGCCAACATAGCCAGTGCTTAGAGATGATGAGAGTTTTAAGTCCAACAACATCAGACTTCCACTGGCCCCTCACCTGGGGCCAGGAAGAAGATTTGCGCAGTGGGGGAGGAGGAGAGAGTCAGGTAACAGGACAGGTCACGGCTGCTGAGCCAATGGCTTGGCTAGGACGAGGATACAGAGGGGGCTTATTTAAGCACCTGCGTTCTCGCCCTCGGTCTCTTTTGCTGGAAGTTGCCGGCCAGATGGGCGATTAATAAATGTAAATAATAAATAAATAATAAATAAAGTGCCGGATTAGGCAGTAGGGCTTAGGGTTATGGTGATCATCCAGTGGCACCTTTCAAGGTGACTGACGTTTACCCAAGGCTGCCCTTGCTAATGCCCTGAGGCTTGGCAGGAGGGAGATTGGGACGTCTTTAGAGTTTTACCTTTCTCACCTACATTGGCTGCCTTGAGGCACCAAGGTAAGGCGACGATGGTAAGGCCCTCTAGCTCCACATGAGGGCAACTGGTCGGTGGCGGGCCATCCCATCTCCGATTCGGTTAAGATGTATTCACCAAATATTGTTTTTTCCCGGCCAATGGCCGGGCTAGGTTAGTACCACCCTTCGCCATTCACAGATCTTCAATTCAATAAATGTGGCCCTGATTTGAAACCATATACTCTGTGTCTGACTCTTCTTTATCTCACCTCTACACGCGCAGATGCAAGGCCACAGGTTCAATCCTTGTAGAGGAACAGAATACGATGCTTCCCATGCAAACATTTTGTAAATTTTATAAAAATTATGACATGTTTCATAAATTACTTGGCAATTACCGTAAATTAAGAATTCCTAAATTCATCCCCTTTTATCAGGCTAAATGGAACATTGCTATAAACAACCATTTCAGGCTTATCTGAAAAGTCACACTGGCAGAAGTGAGTTTTGTTGTTTTAGTTCTTATTGTCATCAAGCTTTTCTCACATAATAGTTTAACATGTTTCTCTTATGGCTTTTCCTGTTTTCCCCTTTTTGGGTACTTAATAAAAAAATTCTATGGTTGAATCTATGCTGTGAGGATAGGCATAGGTGATCCTATGTTGTATGCAGCCTGAGCCTCTGCATGTTTACTGAGAAGTAAGTCCCACTGTGTTCAGTCCTCCTGGTAAGAACTGCAGCTTTAGGCATAGAAGTAGATTGCATGCTTCACTCAAATTTGTTTGATAATGAGGGAAGAGCTGGGAGTACTACTACCACAAGTACCACCCAGTAACTAAGACATCGGGGCATTGTGTATGATTACTAAACTAGAGTATTTCTTGTTTAATATTGCTCCTTTGTTTATATTAGGGACCAAAGTGTTGTGTCATGTACTCATTTTCTGCTAGGAGCCGGTTTGCATGCACCACTTGCCCTTTGATACTAACTTCTGACCATTATTTCCAGGAGCTAAAATGAATTGGCAGCCTAGAAGAAAATGGCTCCCAAATATTCCTCTGCATCTCCCAGAGTCTGTGGAAATCCTTTTTCTATATAGCACCACAATAGGATGCCTGATGCAAATGGTTTTACTTCAATCTTTGATTTGCTCTGTATGTGAGCTAGGCTTGGTCTCCGTATAGGCAAGGCCTTCCATGATACAGCTTAGTTTTAGGACAAGAGATGATGTTGGCCCTTAATTTGCTTCTAATTAACACAAGACAGGCTTCTATGTAAGCTATGTTGAGTTGATTGAGAATGCCCATGGTCAGTGGGAGACAACTACCCTTTTTGAAGTCTGTATATGTTAATGGCTAAAGTTTTGCTGCCTTGAGTCCTTTCACTTAAATTAATATATTCATTAGCGAGCTCTAATTTCTCCACTTTCTCTTTAGACCTCTACAAGACAGATCGTTACCATTTGCGTTGTCAATCTTCAGTTTTTGCTGAGTCGTATTTTAGGCAAGCATATGTGCACTCATGCATGTTTGCCACAATGACTGCAACATCAAGTGGGGACTTACATGTGTGAATGAGTATGCATAGATCAAGGACCACAGAAAGGACTTTACATATTGCCTCAAGCACCAGGCTTTTAGGTGGAGTTGGTTCACACATTCAACTGCTAGTCATCAAGTGTTGACTAATGAGTGATGAGAAATCAAGTGATATGCCTCGATGGGTGAAGTGACCCTTACACAGTTGTCAAGGCTCGCCCTACCATTAGGCAGAGTGGAGCAGTTGCCTTAGGTGGCAAATGCTTGGAGGCGGCAGCAAGATGCTGGAGGAGAGACTAGTGTGCCATGCTGACTGCTCTGCTCTGCGCCCCCTAAGTTAGCCTGCTGCCTTCAGGTGCAGTGGAGGATGCTGTCCCATCATCCGTGTTGAAGACAGATTCGTCTGCCAGTCCAGTCGGCTTTTGTACATGGAATGGGAGAGGGCTTCACACAGCAAAACATCTTGGGCCAGCCCTGACAATTGTAGTTGTACTACAATATAGTGGTGCTAATAGCACAAACTTCATTTCAGTTAAATTTTGGTTGAGAATGCCAAGAACTTCAGTAGTATGTTCCGGAATGCAAGCCACTTTAAGGAGCAGCAAACACACATGTCGCATTATTATAATAAGATGCATCTGTAACATTCCAGGAAAAAATATGACAGATGATTGCAATAACTAACTTTGTGTAAGTAAGACTGAAAGAAATGTTGACATTATTGGAAGTATCTCTGGAATAGTATACTGTACTTTATGAATAAGCATCTATTCCCTTTCACCTATGCAATGCAGTTAAATTACTTTTGCTGCCATTCTCTGGCTTATATCCAAAGATCCTGCTTATTCAGGGGTTTTTTGCTGCCCCGCCTCTGCCCCGCCCCATGTCCTGTAAGAAGCCACACTGGAGAGTCCCCCTGATCCTGTTCACTTTGTAGAGAAGAGGGGGAAGCAGGTTGAAGTAGGCTAAAAGGGTTGGCGGGTGGGAAGGGGGAGGAGAAGGAGGAGATTAGCACTGCCTGTGCAATGGGATCTTTGGGCACAAACCAGTATTCCAGAATGCACTCTTTCCTGGTTGCTTTATTTTAGTTCCAAATTTAACTTTACAACTTTGGATTTTTTATGCATTAAAAAAAAATCTGCTTTCAGCAAACCATGAAGTTTACTAAAATTACTCTTCCACACATTGTGTTGATTTTTGCACACTAGTTCTTCAGAATGATACAGCAACTTAACCATTACTTAATTTATAGAATTGCTGAAAAATGAACAGAGAACAAAGTGAACACAGAATGAAAACCTGCTTCTCAGATTCTAAAACTATTAATCTGGGCAACAAATATGTATCTACAATGTTGATATGACAGCCCTAAAATTTTCTTCAGATATACATTAAAGCAATTAGTTTCTCAGAACATACTTTGATCATATGATCATTGGTTTATTGTGAATGAAGCCAATCTCTAAATGTTTAAAATCAGGAATGGTTGCCAGAAAGTATCTGAGGCTTTTTTAGTATACAAAAGAAAGAGACATCTGGAGCTAGGCTTAGGGGCAGATAATTCAAAGGCACACATGTTAATTAAATGCCAAACTTGCATTGACCTGTAGGCATTTTAAGTGGTCCCTATGCCTTTAAAAAAATATTCCTGAATAGCCAAAATTTTGAATCAAAGGTATTCTTAGAAGAGAATATGAAATTTATCAATTTTTTTTAAAGAGTAAGCACCAGAGGAAACATGTGACCATACATTTTTAAAACCTTGCTGTTTACTGAATGCAAAAGAAATAAATGAAATAAAATAAAAAATGCATTACCTTAAAGAACCATAAACAAAGGCTGTATGTGGCTTTTATTGTTTGACTGAAACTGAGCACAACACTCTAATTTAAAATCCAATAGTCTCTGGCCAGAGCAGATACTTTTATTGTATTAGATTCTTGAGCACAACAATGTGCTACTGAAATGTCTTCTTCTAAGGGGCTAAAATGACCTTTAGTGTGAAAAATTGGGAGAAGAAGGGGGGGGGAATGAGCTTTAAATGGAAGGGAGCTTAAAGGACTTTGGCAAGGCTCCCATGACAATGGAGCATTACAGTCTAGGGTGCATTTTAAAAGTTTCTGAAGGCATTTTCCTAATGCTGTTTGGTACATTTCTTCTCATATACTCCACCAAAAGGCTTAAAGTGGTGAATATAGATTCTTATCTAAAAATGGATCATTACAAGCTGGATCTTGGAATGTGGCCTCCTGCGCCTTGTGTTCCTTGGCTCTGTAAATTCCAGCGCTTTGTCATTTTCAGGCCTGTGGTAAGGCTGAATTTTCTCCAACAGCTTTAATCTAATTTATCTCACATAATCCACTCGAACAGCACATCTTTCAAATGTCCTAGATGATCAGTTTGTGAACAAGCCTGCTCGGATCGTAGCCTTTTGAAAAATGAATAGCATGGACTTGCATGCATGTATTTTAGCAGGGAACTAAATTGGTACAGTGTAGTGGCAGCTGACTTTGTGGGAAGGATGTTTGTGGCTTAAAAACACAACTAGGAAAATGAACGCTTTAAAGGAGGCATATGGCATGGTCAGCATTTTTCCTGTATGGGCCCTTAAATTTTGCTGCTCTATCCTTTCTAGGAAATGCACAATTATAAGGAAATTTATAATTTATAACATTCCTGTTCTAGAACATTGCTAGCATCTGATGGAACCAGTATCCTTACTCTTCAGTTTTCATCTGCCATTGGTCTCACAGATTGGGCCACATAAATACTATTGACATAGTCTAGAACAGGGCTCTCCAACCTTGGGTCCCCAGATGTTGCTGGACTACAGCTCCCTAGTCCGGCCTAGTCCGTGATGCCGTCACTGCATAAGGTGGCCATGCGTCCTACTTTAGAGGGAACAGTCCTGTACTTAAAGGGCTGTCAGAGAACAGTCCTCTATTTGAATGTGTCCTCTCTTTGAAGGGTTGTCCAGTCTCAGTCTGGTATAAAGATTTAAAAAGCATAAGTCCCTTGCCATTAGCCATGCTGGCTGGGTATGCTGGGAGCTGTAGGCCAGCAACATCTGGGGACCCAAGGTTGGAGAGCCCTGGTCTAGAAGGTATCATTCATGCAATTATAACTCAGCATAGTTATGGACTTGTTGGTACATTACACTATGGGGACAATGCTGTTTGGTTTCTTTTACCTTAAGTTATTTTCCCTTGTGGTAGCCTTTGTGGGATTTTACATGCTAACCTTCAGAATGCCACCTCAGATAAAACTAGAGATGCCGTATGCAATTGGCCCTTCATATGTTTACTTTAATGTTAGAAGTGACTACAGGACAGTAGAGATACCTAGAGGTTCAATAAACCCTGGTGTTGCCCTATTTTGTAAAAATATGAAAAAACGATATTTATTTATTTATTTATTTCATTTATATACCGCCCCACAGCCGAAGCTCTCTGGGCGGTTCACAATACTTTATGCATAAAAACAATAAAAACATACAAAATAGTTTAAGAATTACAAAACCAAATTTAAAAACACAGTTTAAAATAACAGTACAAAAACCAATAAAATTGAGCCTACAGGTGACAATCCCCCCCGTGCTATTCCAAGTCCTAACTAAATGCCTTGGCATAGAGGGAGGTCTTAACCTGGCGCCGAAAAGATAGTAAGGTTGGTGCCAGGCGGGTCTCAGTGGGGAGCTGATTCCATAATTGGGGGGCTACCACCGAGAAGGCCCTCCTCCTCGTTGCCACCAACCGCGCCTCTCTTGGAGGTGGCAATCGGAGGAGGGCCACAGATGTTGAGCGTAGTGTCCGGGTAGATTGCGGTTGGGAGAGACGTTCCGTCAGGTATTGTGGTCCTAAGCCGTGTAGGGCTTTATAGGTTAAAACCAGCACCTTGAATTCGGCTCGGAAGCATATTGGCAGCCAGTGCAAATGGGCCAGAACTGGTGTAATGTGCTCGGACCTTCTGGTCCCAGCAATAAGCCTGGCTGCCGCATTTTGCACAAGCTGCAGCTTCCGAACAGTCTTCAAAGGCAGCCCCACATAGAGTGCGTAGAGTAATAGATATGCTACTATTTGATCATTATCTGATTGTTGTGTCATAGTAATGAAACAACTAAAGCAGGGCTCTCCAACCTTGGGTCCCCAGATGTTGCTGGACTACAGCTCCCAGAATCCCTTGCCATTAGCCATGCTGGCTGGGTATGCTGGGAGCTGTAGGCCAGCAACATCTGGGGACCCAAGGTTGGAGAGCCCTGAACTAAAGGTTTAGAATTGGCACTAACATTGTTGGATATGACTACACAGAAAAACTTTCTAAATGTGTGAGGTGTAGATAAGATGCATATGTAATAAAGAGCCATCATTTTCTAACATGTGTGTCCTGTGTTAAATCAGGAATTAATGCCAGGATGCAGTTGTGTTCCTGTAAAGTGAGTTTCAGAAGGTTAATTTGAATCTAAGGCCTAGTCCGTGATGCCGTCACTGCATAAGGTGGCCATGCGTCCTACTTTAGAGCGGACAGTCCTGTACTTAAAGGGCTGTCAGAGAACAGTCCTCTATTTGAATGTGTCCTCTCTTTGAAGGGTTGTGCAGTCTGGTATAAAGATAAAAAAAGCATAAGTCAGGAGGGCAGGGGCCTTGAAGCTGGCCATCAGTAGTTAGTACCTGGACATCAGACTGAGCAGGCACAACACGAGTCACCTGGTCATAGTCTTCCCCACTATAATGAGATATATTGTATTTCTATTTAAATTATAATTCCCCCCCCTAAATTTGTGTCTATACACAGCAATTAGCATATGCAATTTTTATGCAAATCATCACCCTCTTTTGTCCTCTTTTTTGATGATGCATGTAAGTGGCCACCCTAGCTACAAGCGATGCTAAGAATATATTTTAGACTGAAATGTGTCACTTGTGGACATTGTTTATTGTAGGATTGAAAATGGAAGAGAAATTCTTTTAAATTGAATTTCTGAACAATGTAGTTTTTACATATCAGTTTCAGAAATGAGATGAAACTGAAACCATCCCATCACCTGGTAGAGCCTAATTTGAATTTCTGCAAACCCTTCCCCTCATTACATCTTAAATAACAAAGAGTCTCAGGCACTTTAAAGACTAATACATTTATTCTGGCATACACTTTTGTAGACTGTAGCCCACTTCACCAGATGCATGGAGTATTATGGAGAGGTTTATATAAAGTACAGATGGGTTGTATGTGTGTGTAAGAATTGTAAACACTGAAAATAGTTCATCGTTCCATCTTAAGACTCTGACCGTGCAAACATCATGACTTCAACATCAAGTGAGCTTCCCTCCCTCCTATCTCCCCCCCCCCACTTGCTTTTTGTAACATCTTGCCTGATGAAGAGATCTAGAGATCACAAAAGCTTGTATAGTTTTTGTGGCCTTTGAGTTGGTCTAATAAAGGTATTGCACTAATAAGGATTTTTGAAAGTTACTTGTGAAATACCGTAGCTTTTATGTTGCCAACAATGTCAGGAGTTGTTCTCCAAAGAGTTGCTCATTTAGCTAATTTGGGAACTAATTATCATGGTGGGGAAACCTAAGATGTGTTGTTGTGGAGGTGTGGAATTGTAGTTAACTTTTCCTATCTTTTACTGTTTCTGTGTACATTTTAAGGGGAGGGAGAAGAGTTAGAAAAGGGGTGATCAAGGGGAGGCAAGGCAGAGGGGAAGTTGTAGGAAGAGAAGGGGCGGAGATTTGACCTGAATGAGAGGAACTCATGCTGACACGGCCAGTCTGACTCATTGAATGACCTGAATACGATAAATGCTGCTTTATCCTTTCTTGAAAGGAGCAAGATAGCACAGCCTAAATGCCTGGGTGTGCTTAAATAGGCAACGCTGAGATGTTTGAGGTGAGTGCATTTGAAATCTGAGCTGCCTTACAGTCTGGGGTATGCCAGAGGTCACGTGCCCTGCTTCATGGGGATAGGTCCAGGATTCGCAAGGAATTGTCCGAGGGCGAATTGTTGTACAAAATATATTTGTTGGTTGGCCCCTTTCACTAGACCACGACCTGTTAAACATTTTAAAAATAATTCTCAAATATTATTTGAAAGGGCAAATGGCCACGCTGAAAGGTTTGACAGTTTGACATATAGTGCATGGTTTTGTTGGCTCAGAAACTGAAATGTGGAGCTAAGACACTCATTGTGCTTGTTATAAGATTTGTGGTGTGTGTGTGTGTGTGTGTTATATTTTTTAAGTAGTGTCTAGTTGCTGTGCAGAGTTCCTATGCTCCTAGCAATTTGACAGGCAATGAGTCTGCTTCAGTGATCTCAAATCCTTTTAGACTAATTTGTGAAAGAGCAGAAAAACAGCTAGCACTCCCCACCCACCCCAATTCAGTATTCAAAAACAGTGATCAGATATTTTACAAGCAATCCTATCAAGGCAGGTTTATTTTCAAGTTATTCTGATAATGCCAGGCAGTATCTAAAAAAGAAAGTAAATGAGAGTTCCTCCCCAGACAAAAAAAGAGACTGTGTTGGCCCAACTCATCAATGACCATGACAGAGATGGTAGAGGGAGTCAGATTTCTGCATTAGAATGTTGCATATGTGTGCAACGTAAATTCAAGCAGTGCCCTTGAATAGCCAAGGGCGATTTTTAAGAGCCTCTGGCCCCTCAGTCACTGGCCTACTAGTTAATTGCCACACGGACTTCGTGACACATGGACAGATAATATGACATTTTCAGTTTCTGTCACTAGCAAACGCCACAGCGTTGCTTGCACTAGTTGCTAAGAAGCTGTCAGAAACCATTAGCAGTTGGCTAAAGTTGCCCTATGGCATTTCCTCATGGCATCAGCAAAACGAGCATAAATCACCCAGTGGAGCCTACTGCTATACTAATGAGGCTGTAAGCTTGTTTATGGACTAGCATCATTTTTATGATTATTTCCACCTTTTCAGCTCGCCTTCATTGGGGGTAGGAGAAGTCAGCTTCAAGAATGAAGTCACTGCTGACATTCCACAAACGTGGTTCGTAGCTGCTGCCGTGTGGCTGGTCAGTGGTTCTTCAAGTTTTGCTTAGTGATCCTTAAAAGAAAACGTAGACAAGGGGAAGCAGGAGAGGAAAAGCATTCTCGAGAGACCTTACAGAGGTGACTGTATCATGTTGCAGAGTGAATGGAAATGCCATTTAGACTTTTAGCTGAGATTTTTGCTTTACAAAGAATCAAGTTTCAGGTTGTTGGAGGGTTGTTTTTTTTAAGAAAAAAGTGGAAGTGGTTAAACGATGTATTAAAATCTATGAAAGTAATTTCTTCTAAAGGACTCTGTTTCATTAATTTGCGTTTTCTCTTATCCTTCCCTTATCTTCTGTTGGGCAGGACTAGCGTTTATTGTTTTAAGCTTCTCTGAACACACACAAGCATTTTACATGGGATTGAAAGCATTTGCTTCCAATGAAAACCTTGTCTTAGATTACAGCCCAGCAGTGTAATTTCCCTCCCAGATGGGAGTAAAGTAGCTGTATTTGCCTAAAAACAGTAGGAAGAACAAACTGTGCATTAAGCCAAGGCTGTTTTTGGCTTGAGCTAATGATGTAACAGAAACCTTTTATTTGGGATAGGTCACTGCCCGAGATTGAAGGGAGGTGATCTGGCTCTTGCTTGAAAGGTTTCTCCATTGTATCTACATAAGTCTTCACTTTAAAAAAAGGGGGGGGGCAGGGGGAGATTCTGTTCCTAATGTTTCTGCTTTCATACAGCAGAAATAAACAGGAAAGGTTCTGGGGAGTGTTATACATGGAATGCAGAAAGCCTTTCCCCTCCTAATGGAGTATATAATTCAGGTGCCCTGAAGGCATGCTTTCAGGAATTCTTTTGCCTGAGGTAATGGGGAACTAAGGCTGCTTTAAGGCCTTGATTATCTATTGATGCACAAAGCTGGAAAAAAGTCATCTCCGTTGGATTATAGTAGATATTTCCATAAATTATCAATGAATTCTCTTCTAGCCTGGCACAAGACATCACTTGCTAAAATAATCTGGGGGGGCTGGGGGGGCAGAATGGGTAGAAAGTAAGTACGGTATATATATATAAAAAAGAATAGGCAGAAAGCTATGGTGAAAGACAATGTCATTAGGTTAGAAGCCCTTTACTTTTAATCAATGGCTCTCTAATATATTTCTCCTTCCCCCAGCCCTCTTGGCTTGCCTCTGAAACTGGAGAAAGTGGATTAGTCCATGGAAATTTTAAATGCTGTTGAGTTGTTTGCTCATGTTTATTTTATGAATCATTATTTTATACTGCGAATTGCTTCTCTGAATAAAAGCCTTTCAAACTTTATCAGCCTAAGACATCGAAACTCTTTCTATAAAGGGCCATGTTTTAGAAATATGAATATGGGTTGAGCCTTTAATTAAACATGGAACTCTGTGTGAAGGCAGTCACAAATATTCTTTTAAAAACCTTCTTGATTTTTTTAAAAGTTTGTATTGTGGGTCATTATTTAAAAGAATTAGAATGTCTCTTTTTAAAAATAACACCTTTATTTGGGATTTTCTTAAATCATTTTTGCTTTGGACATAGAGATGGTGCTTACCTGATTACATCAAAACACTATACCCACACAAAAGTATTAACAATGGAAGCTCCAATATGACAATTTCTATCCACATGTAAAAAGATTAAAGGACAAAACAAATCATTATACAAACTTATTCTGTAAACTGCTTTCCATGTTTTAACTTCTGTCCTTTCCTGTTTGTTGCTATGTGAATTATAGGACAGGATTATACCATAAACCAAAAACTACTTTCTATTTTACATTCCTGTATAAAGAAGCTGGTTAATTTGAGCCTCACTGAATTACAAAATTCACATAGGCTCAATGTGGTTACAGTGAGACATGCTCTCTCTCCCCCCACTCTCTCTATATATCCAAAGGTGACCCTTATGCTGTTAGGGATGGACAGATCAGTCTGTTTTTGGTCTGTGCCAGTTTTGCATGTGTTCATTCATAAATCTATTCCATCCTGTTTCCATATTAATCTGAGATTTTTATTAAAATCCCGCATAAAAATTCATATTTAAATATGTATTTTTGATTTTATTTCTCCCAGACATTTATAAATATTATTTATCTCAAATGTACACATTTCTAAACATTTTTTATCCTAGAATATGACTTTTTAAATGCATGTTTTAGGATAAAGACAGTACATAGATAAAACCAGTCTTTTTAGGATGAAGACAATACATTTTTTGAACCAAGAACTAGCTTGCACAATTCAGAGAAGTGCAAAATTATGTTCCAATCTGCACGTTAGTATGAGAAGTTCAGATCAGGACAATTTGCATCAGGATATGCAGTGGCTGAATTTCTCAAGCATTCCTGGTATTGATTCACCATACGTCTCAGTATTTGGGGCAAACACCATACATCTCCAGGTAGGGCTAGGAAAGATCTCTGCAGAACTGCTGCCAGCCAGTGCAGATGATATTGAGCTGGGTGGACCAATGGCTAGACTTGGTATTAGACAGGTTCATAAGTTCATACTGTCCCTCACAATAATTTATTAACACAAGGTGGATTGAAAATACGGGGTTTGCCCATTAGAACTGCTGGAAATGATTTATATGTGCTAAGGGCGGGCACATGCATGCCCCCAAGGCCATAGGCTGAATAGCCAGTGCATGAAGTTGGACTGACTGGAATGGAGTTTACATGGTGATATTGACATTAGGCTACTCTGGCTTGCGACTCTTTTTTTTTTTTTTTTAGCACAATGTGGATTCAGTTCTGGAGTTTCTTATGTGTGAAATCACACATAAAGGTGTTTAATTTTGCTTATTTGCTTTTAAAACTTGTATTGTTGTAGAGAAAACAGGTTTAACTTGAACTTCCACTCAAAAGACAGAAATGGCTGGTGCACTTCTGTGTGTGTTTTTCAATTATAAACCAGAATTGAACTGACTTAATTATACCTACCCATGAAATACAGTGTGAAATAATTTTTCAGTACTCATGTTTTAACTACTAGTCACACATTTAAAAATATATAAAATACCTACCCCCAAATCAGTCTTCAGTCAAAGTACCTCAAGATAGCAAAAGTCAAAAATTTGATTCACTATATTTACAGGTGACGGCTTGGACAACAGTGTAGCTTCTCCCAGCACAGGTGATGATGATGATCCAGATAAGGACAAAAAGCGACATAAAAAGCGTGGCATCTTTCCCAAAGTAGCCACAAATATCATGAGGGCATGGCTGTTCCAGCATCTAACAGTAAGTGAATTCTAGATCACATATGTGAAATGAAACGTGGGTGGAAGGTGTCACAGTTATGGTAGAAAACAAGACTGACTACCTTTCATGGGAGCACATGAAGAATATGGTTAAACAGCTGAGGGTGCTCTTTACGATTGAGGTTCTTTGCATTTTGTATATATCTTGCTACAGACAGACAGACATAGTTACATTGTTGTTCAAGCATTTGGACAACAAAGTGCTCATCTACAACTAGAATAAATGATCCGTTTCTTTTTATGGTAGCTTCTATTCCTTTTCTTAGCAGTTTCTGGTTTAAAACAAAAGCCAGAATTTGGCCTACCCTTAGTCTGTGGGCTCATCTGTGCAGCCAAATACCAATAGCTTAAAAGGATGGCACTTGGTGGTGGTGGTTTTCTTACTGGACATGGAAGCACCGCAGAATAGTACTTTTTTGGTAGATATAGTTGTAGTGGCAACTCTCCCTCCATGCATTCAGTCAGTGTGTGGAGAGGAGCAGGATTGCACTGGCTGTCCCTGTCCTCAGCATCTGCGCATCTGTCAGCGTGTCCTCTTCAAGGTAGGCAGAATGTGCGAATAGGCCTTCCGTGAATTCAATTGTATGCTCATAGGGCCTGTACTGAGGACTGGAAACCCTGGTGTGACCATGGTTTCCAATCATGCATACAGTTCTTATATTGCACGCAACTTGCAGAGGTTGGGTGGGGCCAGTGTCCACATGTGGGCTGGGAGGCAGGATCAATAGCTGCAATTCTGCTCCTCTCAATTCATTGATTGAACACATCATGGAGGTTGTGTTCAACAAGGACTTCTGAATTAATCACCTGGGGCAAGGGAGAGGAATACCTTGCTTATTAGATGTATAAACACCATACAGTATCACTGGTGGTGCTTCCTTAATATGGATTATATTGTGAGGACCTTCGGTTAAAGAAACACGCTCCATGACGAACGTTGCTGTCACGTTTGATCCTGTGTGTTCAGCCAGGGAACTCCTTCATGGTCAAGGTTCTTGTATGTTTAGTAGGACATTTTGTCTCCTCACCTCCACCTTTGACTAGCACGCACCCTCCTACCCACTGCAGCTGCTGCCTCCTCTAGCACCACATCAGGAGCCAGTGTGGCGTAGTGGTTAGAGTGTTGGACTGGGACTCGGGAGATCTGGGTTCTAGTCCCTGCTCGGCCATGAAACTCACTGGGTGTCTTTGGGCCAGTCACTGCCTCTCAGCCTAACCTACCTCACAGGATTGTTGTGAGGATAAAATGGAGAGGAGGAGGATTATGTAAGTCGCCTTGGGTTCCTTGCAGGAAAAAAGGCGGTGGGTGTATGTAGGTATGTATGTATGTATAAATAAATAAATAAATAAGAGCTTGCCATTCAGCACCAAGCAGGGGACTGCTGTTGTGACTGATTGCTGGTGGATAGAATGTTTTTGGACTGTGCCATTGTGCATATAATCCGTGTGTGTGTGTGTGTGTGTGTGTGTAAGTGCATTTTAGCTGCTGCAGTTGCACATGGTGTCTGCCAGATTAAACCGTCCAGTACCCTTCTTGCAGTGAGATTGCCTTCTTTGATTGCATTGAAGCACACGTACATTTATTTGAGGTCATTATGGACTGACTGACTGACTAATGTTCTTTCCAAATGGTCCCTCTCTGAATACAAGATGGAAGGTGTTTGTAAGCCATACATAAAGAAATCTCCCTGTTTCTTAATTTGATTTTGGTAAATAATGCCAGAAAATTATCTTTTCATAGTGAATTTGTACTGTATCATGTCTCATAAACTTTCTCATTCCCTTAGTTCTGTAGGAACTATAGTGTTTAAAAACCTGTGAGTTATGACATTCTGGAATGCCTGTTGTTACAATTCTGGGTTTCCTACCATCCCTTCTGTATTGCATCCTGTACAATCTCAGCTAACACTCTGAACACTACCGATATTGTTGCTATTCTGCCCAGTCTATACTAAAAACTGCTGGATAACTGAGGACTTTTTCTTCACCACAATTATTACCTCAACAACAACTGATAGTGTAAACAGTACAACAGTCAATTCCTTGAGTGCATGTAGTTCACAGTTAACAAAATTATTTATACATTTCCCTACCCCTATTTTCTTTTCAACGGCCTGCTCAGCCCTAGAGAACTATAATGGATTGATCTTAAAGCTTGACCTTTCACAGTAGTAGTAGTCAAGGCAAGTAAGTTCCAGATAGGATCATGGGCACTTCCCTAGTTTAGAAGGCTTTGCTAACTGGGCTCAATGGCTGTGAAACTAATGAGGTCTATGACTGGGGCTTATGTGCACTGATGTCCTAGGAAACCATGCAGCTGAAACACATCTCTTCCCAGAAAATAGGCACTCCTAACACTCTCTAATCCGGGGTGTTGGACCACTTTCAGCCTAAAGGCAGAATTCCGTTTTGGAAAAGCTCTCAGGCTGCATTCCAGTGGTGGACAGAGCCAAAGGCAAATAGGGGGCAAAGGGAGGGGCCAAAATACAAAGAAGAATACCAGTGTATTTTAGCTTAAAGCTTTTACTGCCAGTAAGTAAGGCTAAAGAAAGACATTTCAAGGTTTTAGAATGGGGAATAACTGTACAAAAGCCAGGAAACAACCAAACGATAGGTGGTTGGGGGAAAGGGCATGATATTCTGGGGAACCCTGGAGGGCCAGATTAGGACCCAATTTAGGAGGGTTGGATTTGGCCTCCAGACCTGAGGATCTGCATCCCTGCTCTAACCCATGTTCACAATTATGCCAACCATCTGTATTGGGGAAGAGTTATTTGATTAAACTGGGAGTATGAAAAATTTACCTAACATTACGTATTGCAGACTAGATAAAATATAGGCCTCTCTACCATGGACTAACCAAAAACTGTAAAATGTATTGAAGTATTTTCTTTATCTGGTGGAACTTACAGCTGTAAAAGTTCTGCCATTATACTGAGGTCAAGTACGCTGTGGATTCATATGGTGGAACCCTACTCAAGAAGTTAAAACCCGAAGTTCATTCCTGTGCCCTATCAAAGGTGTAACTTCCTTGCTGGAGTGCAGTGTGAACAGGCCACTAGTAATGCCCGTGGACAAAAAACAGTATTACTTTTTCACATTCTGAAGTAGGGATAATTGACTTCATTCCACCATGGTAGACAGTGGGAAGTAAAGCATTCAGAAGCATATCGTAATTTATTGCTGGTTGACTGCAGCCTTAATATGCAGAGCACAACACAGATGATGCTTACAGGTGTGTGAGAGAATGCCCCATCCCCACCACTTTTTAAAATCATTCTCAGACCTGCAGAATGTTCCTGTTCCTTTAGATTTAAATAGTAATCTCTATAGCAGCAGTCACTGACTAGCATTAGATGGACAAATACACCAAAGTTAACAAAAGCAAACACCAGCAGAAAAAAATCTTGCAAGGGTATATCAAACGAATTTTGAGTCCCTGGTCAATCAGTTTGCAACTCAGACTGAAACATCTGACTCCTTTAAGGAGTCTTCTATGTTATTTCTCATTTCAAGAGAACTTCTCAGTGTACAAAGGTTTTCACTCATTTGTCCGTCTAACCTTCTAAGGCCGAAAGAGAAACTTCCCCAAAGCTACCCAGTAAGCTTAAGGTAGGGATTTGAACCCGAGTCTCCCATTTTCCAAGCCAGAACTAGCAGATGCACTGCATGGGTCCAGGAATATGTAGTGGACAGCCAGCAAAAACCTGAGCTATTAGAGTCTAGGTTACAGTTGCAGAGCTACTGGGATAGTGGGCCCAGTAACCTTCACGCCCACTGGGCACAGTCTGTGTAGGAAAGGAACTGAGCTTCTCAAAGGTCGAAACAGATGTAGCTCAGTCCTTAAAGACATGGATTTGTCAAAGCTAATTGACAGGTGAAAAGATATTCCCTCTCTTGGGTGTTATAAAGCTAGAATCCACATGCTTTGCTAGGACATCACTTGCCCTGCGTGCAACCACCATACACCACTGCTGCCAATATAGTTCCTGTAACGCAAAAGTAGACCTTGACAGTCTGAGCTGCTGTGCCTGAAGAGAAGGGTCACAGCATATGGAGGGTGAAACATCTCTTTGACAAAGATTAAGATTGAGCAATCATTTCTAGGACTGATCCAATTAAACTGCGGGATCTAAATTTAATACAGGAAGAATGGTCTACTTACAGCCCTTTCTTTTCCCAGGCTACTTCCCTATACATTCAGCACACTGGTTGCCCCATCCCCCCCCCCCCCTTTACTTCCCTTTTTTGTGGGAGTTAGTGGGAGTACAAAGAGAGATAAAATAATTATTTTTCCTTGAAATTCATACTGTAGAGGTTAGAGCAAGAAGGTACGGCATTGTACAAAAGCAGCTGTGTATAATCTTTCATCCATAGTAAGAGGAATAGAATGCTGAATATCCCAAGCACCATGCTTTCCTTTTACACATCTGTTGTACCACTGCCAACCCACTTTTGAAAGATTGGTATTTATTTATTTATTATATTTATACCCCGCCTTTTTTCCTGCAAGGAACCCAAGGCGGCTTACATAGTCCTCCTCCTCTCCATTTTATCCTCACAACAACCCTGTGAGGTAGGTTAGGCTGAGAGTCAGTGACTGGCCCAAAGTCACCCAGTGAGTTTCATGGCCGAGCGGGGACTAAAACCTGGATCTTCTGAGTCCCAGTCCAACACTCTCACCACTACGCCACTGGCTCTCACTGGTACTGGCATTGTTAATGCAGCTTGGGTTTTGAGGTGGGTTTTCACGGAAGCAAGGAAACAATGGCTTTGGTACAAGCCTGCAGATCCATTTAGACCACTTTGGATTTTTCTGGTTATGTGAATTGGCCCTTAATTTTCATAATTCTGATCTCAGTATGGGAGCAGAGTAAGGTCCAGTCCTCAGAGTTAGGTGGTGGTATACAACTTTTTTGGCAGTAAAGACTAATTTCAAAGTGTGGCTTTAGCTAGAGGTTTCTAGTTAATGCTCATGTTCTAAGGTAAATATGATTAACATAACTGACACAATTGGCATAAGATCTATGCACATGGTAAATACTGGACTGGGTTGGTTCATTATGCTATGATTATGGGATGAACGTTTGTAGATGACCACATACTTCATCAGTTGTAAGATCTGTACTAATACAAGATTAATATACCTTTCTTTCTTTCTTCTTTCTTCCACGTGGCATTTCATTTTTCAGGAAATGATTCCTGAAATTAGGTTGTTCATGTGGCAGTTGGTGATGAGATAGGAGGCAGGGAATTAAAAAAATAGATATTTCTGGGTATGCCTCTCCACAGGAAGGCCCTTAATTTCCCTTTCTGAATGATAAACTATAATGATGCTCAAATTTATGTCCAGGATGGATCCAAACTTAGTCATACTTAGAGTAGACCCATTGAAATCAATGGGACATAAGTTAGCCATGATCCAGCTCGATGGATAGTAATTTGCAAAATGAAAACAGTATGAAAGTGCTAGGAATTACTACATTAGTATCAAAAACCCAACATTCTGTTTGGCTAGTAATACTTCTTAATTGGACTATTATCTCAAAGGACTACTTTCAAAGATTAAAAAAAAACTTGCTCATAATTATAATATTAATACCCATCAGTGGCATGGAATTAAATGACACAGACAGTAATTGCTGTGTCTGTCATGCTAATGATTAGTGGATGGAATGATCTAAAATAAATGAAGAAACAGTATAATCTTCTGAAAGTTTTTCTAACCTTGGTCCATAGTGCTTGAGACGGTCTATTAGACTGTGATTTTTAGAAAAACCACACCCACCTCCCATTGTTCACTCTCAAACATACGAAAGAAACTGTGTTCTCTTTAATTCAGTATTTTCATAACATTGTCACAGTAATGTCATGCAGCTCATACTTTATGTTTTTTTCCAGCAGTGCAGTTTTAGTAAGCTGATATATGTCTGAAAACCAAAGACATTTTGAGCTGCTGTTTTTCTATATGCAGTCTCTGTATTCATATAATATATAAAAAATAAAATAAAATATCTGATATGTCACAGGTGGGGCCATAGCTTAGTGGTAGAGCACATCGTTTGCATACAGAGGATTCCATGTTCAATCTCCAGTATTTCCAGTTAAAACGATTTGGGAAATGGAATACTGCCTGAGACCTTGTCCTGTTGCCATTCACAGCAGACAATACAGGGCTAGATGGACCAGTGGTCAGACTTGTATAAAGCAGCTTTGTATGTCCATATATTTTAATGGGATAATAAATTGAATGGATCTTATTTTATAAGAATAAATGAAAATGTAGTGGAAATGGTTAAAATGCAGATGATAACTGATGCATTTAGGTTGGTCACTCCTGTTTCAACTAGGCTTTCTGTATTAATTAATTAAATGTTCTACGTAACTGTCCCATTTTGCCATTACAATGCAGATAATGTTAACATCCTGAGACTTCAGTTCCCCTTCTTCTTTTGGCACACCACAAATATTGAGCTTGGTGGGTCCATTGCACAATGGTCATTATTAGATTACATATTCTAGATACATAGTGCTTTATGGCAACCTTCCATAGCCTGGTACCCTCTAGATCAGGGCTCTTCAACCTTGGGTCCCCAGATGTCTTTGGCCTACAACTCCCAGCATCCCCCAGCCAGCTATGCTGGCTGGGGCATGCTGGGAGTTGTAGGTCAAAAACATCTGGGAACCCAAGGTTGGAGAACCCTGCTCTAGATGCTTTGGACTACAACTCCCAGCATTCCTGACTATTGGCCATGCTGGTTAGGGCTGATGAGAGTTGAAGTCTAAAATGTACCCTCCAGCTTGAGGAAGTCTGCTATACAGCAATTCCATTGGTGCATTGGGAGAAAAAACTGACTGAGCCATCCTACTATCCCCATATATTATGTTGCCATGGGTAAATATTAATGTTAATAATAATAATTATTACTAACATTATTATTCCAATTCCTATCAAGGAAATGCTGTCAATAGCTTACAATAAAGAGATACTATTGGCAAAGTTCAAGATATCTCCTGGACAGCAGTGCCTGAATTTTCAGGAGGTAAAATAAGGCAATCTTCTCTTTGGCTCCTCTTTTTCAGCACCTTGGAGACAAGTGAGAGAAGATGGTGGATTATAAAGTAGAAAGGGGGCCTAGTAAATTCCTGTAAATTCAAGCACTCTTCAACAGTCAGAATTGAAAGCATAGCAGGTTGGGATTTTGGTGAGTTTTTCTTAAGTATCATAATGTCAGGGCCTAGATTTGGAATGCTGTATCGTCTTGTAATTCAGGAAAATGGGATGAAATTCTTCAGGCCTAGATTTAGTCCTGTAGAAGAAATGAAACAGTATAATGGCATCAGTTTTAAAACAAAATGGTTGTGTATGTGTGTAGGAGAAGGGCATGTGGCGGTGGCGGTGTCTTAAAGACTGAAAAGTACCCTGGGAACAAAGAATATATGTATTAACATAGTCTGATGGTGACAACATAATTATTTTTAACTCTTTCTTTTTGAAGCCTTTGATTTGGGCATTCTTTTTTTTTTTTTTTAATGATTTTGAAAATGGACATATCCATCAGTATAAATACTTTTTAATTTTAGTGTGTTTAAAAATATTGCTACTTTTCCACTAGTTGAAGTGACTTACAAAAAGCTAAAGGAATAGGGTCTGTTGCTCACCTTTAAAACTGAAGATTATATTTACGGTACTTACTTTTAAATTGTATATCCCACTTTTCCAAGGAGAACTTTTCAAGGGTGGCCTACAAAGCGAATCAAGTAATAGAAACACATCAGTACAGTAAAACAATAAATACTAAAAACAACAGATTAGATCCTGTTTTGCCTATTTTATTAATTTTATTATCTTCCCATTTTATGCCCCACCATGAGGGTGGGTAATAAAGTCACCCCTTAAAAACATAATAAAAATTCTATAAAGCAGCTTACAATACAATCAACATTTCTTATTTGGCTAGTAAGGAATAACATTGTTCCCTTACTTAAGCAGGTTGTAGGCCATGTATGACTTTAAAGTTTGCAGTTGTGTTTTTAAAGCACTTTGAATCTTGCCCTGAAATTAATTGGGCTCTATATGCAGCTCTTTTAGCAGCAGTGTAATGTGCTCCCTGTATCCTAGTACAGTAATCAACTAGGTAGCCACATTTTAAATTACTGGAATAATCCATTCCAGACTGTCTTCAAAGGCAGTTCCATGAAGAACACATCACAGTAGTCCAGCCTGGAGATTACCAAAGATTTCTTGTGATCCCTGGTAATTTGAATAATTGAAGTCTTAATACCTAATTGTGGGGCTTATAAAAATTAATTTTATTGGATATTTTATAGCATACTTATCAAATCTGTCAACCACAGCAAAAAAAAAGAAAGTATAATCCTAAAAAAAATGTTAAATAGTTTTGTTGAATAAAAGCATGTTACTGGATTACAAGCAACATTTTTAATAGTACCAAGACATAAATTTTAGGACTTCAAACACTTTTCTGAAAGGAAAATTGGCACTATTGAAAAGAAAGTGAATGCATGAAAGAATTTCTCCAAGAAAATCTCATCTGGCAATCCTATGCAGACTTAAACTACATATAAAATAACATTTCTAAAGAGTTTACAGGAGAGCTTACTGAGAAGATAGACTATACACAAAACCTCACATGGAAACTTAACTCTGTGTGTACACTGGAATATTTTCCATGCATTATTCCGTTTGTTTCAAAAGCAAGACACATTCCTGATATAATTGTAATACGCAACCAGCCAAAATATAAAACTACTTTGCTGTCTTGATTCCAGTGGAACCTCATAGCAAGGGTCTTGTGGGATTGTACTTGGAAACACTTGGTTGGAGATGAAGATTCCCTTTCCCACAAAACGGAACCTTTGGATCCAACCCAATATTTTTTAAGCCACAATGCAGAAATCATATATTCTAGCTTTGCAATTAAGACTGCAATTTTATACCCACTTTCCTGGGAGTAAGCCCCATTGAACTGGATGGGACATGAGTAGACATGCATGGGATTGCGCTGTAAATCCAGTATATAGATAGTTGCACATATGCATACACACACACACACACACACACACACACACAGCCTGCCTAGCTTAGTCATAGAAGAAGAACCAAATTCCATAGAATTTCCTAACTTGAAGTCATTCTGATTTGCCAACAGGCCAACCTGGGAAGTTTAAGCAGCAGTTTGGGATTACTATAGGGAGCTGTTGAAGTTCAAATAGTTTTGTTGTGCCACACACATGTGTGAATCATGCCCCTTGGTGTTGCTAAGAAATTTCTCAGCTGGTTCACTCTTTTATTCTGTACCTCGAAAACCCAAAAGACCAGTGACAGATGTTAGTTGCATCTATCTTTGTTTTTTGTTTCTGCCACAAAATGAACCTCATTCATTTCTGATAGAAAGAGCAAAAAACTCTTGCCTTGACACGTTGCTACTGTGTTTCTCCTATTGCAGGACTCAGCTGTAATGAAGGCTGATTCCTGGAAATAGTTTTGTTGACTTACATCTCTTCTACGTTTTCCGTTCATAAATCTTTGCCCACAGGGCCCATATTTGCAAGAGTTTCAGCATCTTCTAGCTTGCCATTGAAATGCCTGGACAATAAACTGTATAAGACAGCCTTCCCCAACTTGGTATCCTATAGATGTGTTGCACTTGCACTACAACTCCCAGCATGCCCCAGCCAGCCATGGTAGCTGGGCCATGCTGGGAGTTGTAGTCCAAGACATCTGGAGGGCACCAAGTTGGGGAAGGCTGGGATAAGGAAACAAAAGCTGAATTTGTCAGCTACAGAGACCTAGAAAATAACTATTTGTGGCAATACTGAAAACTTCCCACAGGTGCTGATAATGGGCAGGACTGTATTCATTTTTAAAGTGCTTCTTCTGTGTGTTTTTCTGTGGTGCAGGAAAGCATTTCATGAGGGTTGAATATTGTGGATCATGTCTTCCACCATTTGTTTTCCTTTGAATTCTGAAAAGCTGATACCTCACAGTTACTTTTATCAAGCTAGGACTAAAGAACATGCCATGTGACTTGCTTTTTGTCTCTAATCATAACATGCATTTCAACTTTCAAAGAAGCTATTCTTGCAAGCTCTTTACAGAGTTAGAATGATTCATAGGAAGTTTATTAAGAATAGTTTTTGACAAAATTTCAATAGCCTGGGCAGTCACTTTGCAAAAACATGAAATGAGGTGGAATTCATTGGCTAAATTACAGGGATGGGGACTCGGACTCGAGGACTCGACTCGTGAGTCGGACTGAGTCCCCCCTCTGACTCGACTCGGACTCGAGTCCCAATATTTTTAATGGGACTCGAGACTCGACTCGGGACTCGAGACCAAGGACTCGTCAACATCCCTGGGCTGTTGACGAGTCTTCTGGCTGTGCCAAAAGGAGCGCGATCACCGGTGAAGAGCGCATGGAAGCGAGGCGCGCCGCTGCTCGGCCACTATGGACAGCTACCAGGAGCGCAGCCCCAACGATGTGTTGAGTTTATTTTGATTGATGTGTTGTTGTGGGGGGTTTGGGTTAGGGTCAGACATTTTGGGTTTGGCTGCCTCTGCCTGCCTGTTTGGGGTTCCCTGCCTCCTCTGCCTGCCTGGTTATTTTGGGTTTGTCTGCCTGGTCTGTTCTTGCCAAAATCAGTTGCAGAGTTTTGAAATAAAAAGGCACATGTGCCTAGAATTTATTTAAGCCACACATCTGAAGTAGCCTTATTTTGTTGGGGGGAAACCCCATTGATTTTAATAGGGACTCGTGGAGTCAGTTTTGGGAGTGACTCAGGACTCGTGACTCGTGAGTCACCATTTTGGACCAAGGACTCGGACTCGGACTCGAGACTCGGGTCCAAAGACTCGTGACTCGACTCGTGACTCGAGACCAAGGACTCTTCAACATCCCTGCTAAATTATTCATTATTAATTGCTTTCCTGCTTTATCTTCTGACACAGCTGCTGTTCCTGAAATAAAGAAATTATTTTTATTTCCTGATACATGATACACAGTACGTAACTATTTACCCCAGAAGTACAATGCTTCTAGATTATTAACATGTTTAAGGATGTGTTGCATGAAAAAGTTTTAAAAATGTAATACTCTGAAAAAAATAAAACTTGGCATTTTAAGGTATTTTAAAATACACAGTGTAAAATAATCCCACTTTAAATATAAATATGCAGAGCTAAATTCTGGATTAATTGGAAAAACTGTAATAAATTCAATTACTTTTACATTTGTTTTCACCACTATATGGTGGAGGCAGACCCTAATGTTTAATAAAATTGAAAGTATCTTGAGAAGGGCATCACTTCCCACAGTGTACACACATCTCTTTCGTCCTACTGTTGCTTCTGCATTAGGGATGCTTTAGGATTTTGTTCAGTCCACATTTTTAAGTGAACTGACCTGATTGACACTTCCTGGACTAATACATGGATTGGAATGCAGTTATCCTTTGGGTTTCACATTTCCTCAAATTTTGCAATGCAGTCCTTGGCTCAAAAAACATACAAAATTAGTTTTAAAATGCATATTGAAGTTCATACTGAAAAGTTCATACTGAAATGCATATTTTAGGATAAAACATATACAAAGATGTTTGTTTTGTAAAATACACACATACAAAAGAACACCCCATTAATATTTAAATGCAAGCTTTAGTGCATTTTTTAAAAAATGCAGATTGATAGGGAGACAGGATGGGATGGAACAGACTTATGAACACCTGCGAAACTGACATGGCCATGGACCAGAAATATCTATCCATACCTACTCTGCATGCCCTCTGACATTTCAAGTGCAAGTGCAGTTACCCAACAGTGTTGCCTGGTAGACAGTAGTGGGCCAAAACAATCCAAGCTCTATTGTGCAGCAAGTAGAAAGCAGGAATTAAAAGCAAACTGAATGCAAGCAAATGGCACTGGATTTCAAAGGCAATGAGGCAAGCCACCTACACAGAAAGTCATATACGCATCACCACTACATTGCATTTATACTGTTTATAAGACATTGGTCCCATTTTCCCACTGAGGAACACTGAGGCACTAAGTGACTAGCCCAAGATCAGTGGGTGAATCCATGGCAGAGGTAAAAGTTAAGAACTAATAGACCACTTCTGATCATAGGAGGAGTGTTCTGCCCTTCACCACTGAGAAATTACAGCCTCCCACATACACTTAGCATTAAGTAGTAATGTGGATCAACATGCATTTAACCAGTGGGGGGTGGTGGTGCTGGCATGATTGAAGGGATGGGAGTTGAGCTGACGCTCTGCTCCAAGCTGCAGTGGGCAGCCACCACCTTAGATCCCCCCCCCCATAGAATGTACACCATGTCATGCCGACCTCTATGCCAGCCCTGCCTTAGCAGCCCAGTTCACAAAATGAAGATGTCTTGTCTTTTTTCTCTAAAAAAAGAAAAGAAAAAAACTTACCAGCACAGTGAATGTGAACACTTTTTAAACACTGATCTTTGTAGTTAATCAGCAAATTTAAGGCGTTGAGGGCTGGACATTTGAATCAGCCCTAGCATTTTTAGAATTGTGGCTTTTTTATCACTTGAAATTACAGGGAGGTTTCTTGTGTCTACATCTCCTGTCCTTCACATCTCCTGTCTTTACACATTGGGATGGGCCACAAATGGAATCTGCTGTTGCTTGCTGCTATGTAGATGGATAGGTACGGAGAGCTGGTGACATAGGCTTCCATTTTCCAAATATATGCAGTGTTCAGTGAATTAGCACTCTACTATTTTTGACATATAAAGGCCTACTTTGAATACTGGGTTTGAGCCTTAGAGTTGAAGTTCTAAATTAGAGGTAATGATATTTTAAGTATGTTCCATTTATATATTTAAGTGTAGTTGTTTTTAAAGGCTTTACATTTAGTCATATGCACGCTAGATAATTAGCTGTGTTTTAGATTTCAGGTGCAGGTACATAAAATGTCTGCATATCTGCTCTTATGTTACCCCATCAAGGTGGAATACAACTTTTGCAGTTGCATCCACATAGCAGAGAACATGTTAAACCCTGGGGTGCTGTTAAGCCACAGCTATGAGGTGGCGCCATCATAAAGCTGGCAATAACAAGAATTTTAGGATTTGTAGGCATAATATATAATTTTAGTTATGATTTCATAAATAGTAGTCATCGCATTTTTGGGGTGGTGGTGGTAAACAATTACATTTTTCACATCAAAATGGCACCACATTGGCTTTTAAATTATTCCACCTGTCTGTATGAATAGGATTTCCAGTGTAGGAGCATACAGACAGCTGCTGCTAATGTTTTCCCTCTGCAGACAATGCTGGCAAGAGCACTGGCTTTTGATGTGAAATGGTACCTGGTTTGCTAGCCCTGGTGCTACAGGAGGAACAATTTTGCTTTTAAAATGACTGTACTTAGTTCTGCATTTTGTGGATCATAAAAAGTGTTGTCTTATGGTAAGCAAGCCAAGGTGCTATGTTCAAAGCAATATGGCACTTCCTTCTCTTCCCTTACTTTTATTTTTAAATTGTAATCCTATCCTATTAACATTCAGGTAGTAGGAAAGAGATGAAGTTCATGTTAGGTGCTCAGGGTTCTGTCCCATGGCTTCTCAGCATCATGCATATTAGAATCTATAGGAGAGAAGAAAAGTGTGTGTGTGTGTGTGTGACTTAAAGTATGTGAGACGTGTGAGCTTATGGATATGGTATAATATAGTGCATGTCTGTAAATGTCCACTTACCCGTTGTGTGTGTAATAATCTATTTCTTTTCCTGCACTTTTAAAAAGCTTGAAATGTGTCCAGATAGTCATGAATTGCAACTTGCAAATCCTAGTCACAATGGTTTTTGTAGAAAGCGATTTGGCTTCAGTAGACATTTGCTCACCACAACATATGACAGATGTTCAGATTTATTAGCATTGCTACCACATATTATGAGCAGGAGGCTCTTCCTAGACTGTTAGCAAAACCATTGTGATATTGGCCAATAAGATGTATGCATCTGGCTGATGTAATCTTGCCTTTCTGACAATGGTTTAAGTGATATATGTCTGCAGGGCTTAGAAAGGGTTCTGTTTTGTGTGCCTCCGCTTTTCTGGAGTGAGCTGTTTCCATTCTGAAAATGCATTAGGGCTCCAAAAGGGTTAAGGGATATAGTGCTGCAATTAAAAATCCAGCTTGCCAACGAGCTATTTTGCGAGAGTGGTATAAATATGAGATCTGCTCGTCTGGCTCATTTGCAAGCCTTCTTTTTGACTTCTTTCACACAACTGGTGTTTTTGTGTTTAATTTAACAAGAAATGAGTAGTAAATGAAAGCTGCTGCCTGAAATCCCACTGTGAGCGTGTTTTGCACTTGGCTCCCCAGTGAAAAGGCAATTTGTGAAATTATGTGATAGAGTAATTAGATGAAGCCTGGGCTTTTGATTGTTGCCATGCTTATGAGGTGAAGGTTTGCTAGGGTGGGGGCTGGGAGGAGAGGGGGGATAGCTGATTATTATCCTGGCAAAGTTGGCTCAAGGCTTCTTAATTTATTTGTAAACAGAATATTTAGTGACCGCTTAGGAAGTAGCAGTAATCACCAGCTCATAAAGAAACTACAGCAGAGCTTTGGATTTTTACAGAGTGTTCATGTAAAATTTAAGCTGGGAGGCAGAATCCCTGTTAATGTAATTAGGATCTAATTTACCACCCTTTGCACACAGATATATAATAATGTCTAGATATTATTCTCTATTTTAAGGCACATTACATATACCTCAGTGCAGCAGTTCACTGAATAGAACAGGTGTGATGTGAGCTCTCCCCACAGACAGCTCTCCCCACCCACTACCCAACCAGTTTGCACCAGAAATACACAGAACCCGTTTTTAAGGGGGAAAGGCAGGTTGGGTTAGGGTGTAGAATGAATGGAAAGAATGTCTGCAAATGAGGCAGTAATGGACAGTTGCCCTTTATGTACTGATGGATTTCTCAATGGTTAAGTAAATTAAAGCAAATGCTAGAAAAATCAATAGGCTTGCAGAGTCTTGGTTGTGCCTCATAGACTTCAGGACAGAATGACAGATGTGGTGCATATGACCCATTTAAGTATTAATGCTTGGGAAATTGCTTCTGCGTGCAAGGTTATAGGCCTAGAAATATTGTTATATTAAATTACAGACAATAATATTTTTAAGTATATGTGCAATTTATATGTTTCAGTTTAGTTGTTCTTATGTGTTACATTTGTCCTGGAAGATTAGTTACTTAGTTGTGTCTGTGGAACAGTAAATCAAGTTTTATTATTATTTATTTATTTATTTATTACATTTATCAATCGCCCATCTGGCATTAAAACGTTCATGCAGTGAATTGTCTTCATATAAAGCTGTATTTGGAAGGCACGTGTGTTACACACAATCAGGCATAGAGAGAATGTGCTAAAACAACATTAGCTATACGATTGTATTTCAGCCACAATAAATGCACCATGCATTGGAGTCTTAACTAAGTGTCACAGAACTCTGTTTGATGTGTTGATGCAAAATTAGGAAAATACGTGGTATCAACTTATTTTATATGAATTCCAAAGCAAGTCGTAATAAATAAATGCTGGGTGGGTATGCTAGAGAGGGCACCCAGCTAAAATCTGAATTTCTATCTGCTGGTCCCTATGAAAGGCCTGGTTCTCACAAACAGTAAATAAGCCTATTTGGAATATACCACTTCCAAATAATATATGACTAGAGTGGCCATATGTCCTGCTTGCAGAGGACTGCCCTCTGTTTGAAGCCATCCTCTGTTGGAAGAGCTGTCAGGTCCAAGGCTGGTTTAAAGATAAAGGGTATTAAGAAGGTAGAGCAGAGGCCCTGAAGTTGCCCATTAATGTACTGAACAGGCATAGGTCACAGGCTTCTCCACTCTGATGAGATGAATTGTATATGTATTTAAAATTCTAGTATTTTTCCCTAGATTTCCATCTGTACATATAAATGAGCATTTGCAAATCTGTATCCTTTTTTGTCCTTTTTGGTGATGCCTTTCCTCTTTTTTGACAATGCATAAATGGCCACCCTACTTCAGTCTGCAGATGCAGGCTCCCATTATTGACTGTTTTTCCATACAAGAAAAGTTCCTTGCATATAGAAAACTAGCATGGTAGAACTGTTCTCCCTGACATCTCATTTTCTGTGTGCAATGATTTTCTTTTGTTTTGTTTGGGGGAACACCCACTTGTACAAGTCCCCTACCAGCAGCCCCCACACAGGTTTGCCACCTTAAGAGGCCTTCATTGCACAATGACAGAGGGTAATGGGCAGGGCTAGTAAATTTCAGATGTAAATTACTTTCATGCCTTAGTATCATCAGCTGTCCATTTTCTGTGTACAGCCGAGTTCATTCTCAATTTTCCCCATATAAAGCAGCACATGCTTCTTTTCTTGGTTGTTTATACAGTTAGGATTTTAATATTTGTCTTATCATATTTTAATCAGTACTTTTTGTGAAGGTTGAAATCCATTTTGGGAACCAAGTTTTGACTGAAGTGGGGGAAAATATATATGAAAAAATTAATTTAGCAGTCACCGTGTGTTTAGTAGTAGTAGTAGTAGCAGCAGCAGCAGCAGCAGCAATACTTGGCTGAAATTCTGCTAATTTGGAAGTGGCCAAAATGAACCAGCCAAAATGCCAGGGAGATAGTAGTATAACTGTATACATGGTGGTATATAACACAGCAGTTGTTTTAGGTCAAATTTACCATCCAGTAAGGTTGGAATCCTATAAACACTTATCTGGGAGTAGATCCCATTGAACCCAATGGGGTTTACCTCTGAGTAGACATGTATAGGATTCCACTGTTAGTCTCCTAGGCCTGATGAGGTAAATGCCATGCTCTGAAGAAGTGGGATTGGGTTAGAACTACAGTACTGGAAATGTTCAATACCAATTTAGCCAACATAGGCTGTGTGTGTGTGTGTGTGTGTGTGTGTGTATATATAAACAAAGTGATCACTGCTTTACTATATATTCACTAATTCAGGTAGGAAGCTTTATAATATTGAGCCAGTCCTCATATTTCAAGTAATATATAGGTGTATGTATATATATGTAATGGTCAAGGGTGAAGGGTGAGCATGTGCAGAATTACGCATGCGTCTTTCTCTTTTCTTTTTTTTAAAGTTGATATTGGCATCCTGACCTCCTTTCCAGTGGCTGCTTCCATTTTTTTAAAAAAGAGTTACACACCTAATTCTATTCACATCGCCCTTCACACTTGATTGACTATTTTTTCCTCAGATATGTGAATGACAAAATAAAACATCAAGAGAGAATTGGCCCATTATTTGTGCATGTGTGGAGGCTACTTGATATAAAATAAAATATTTTGATTGCCTCAAGCAACTGTAACATCCAACTGGGGGCTCCAGTAAAATGATGACATTGCAAAACAAAAAAAGATGGCAGATTATTACTTTGGGGGCGTTAAGAGTATATTTGCGTATTCAGGATGAATGAGAGAACCATCCTGAAGGCTGTCAGGCCTGGACTGTGTAATGTGAAGCTGAGTGATGACAGAATCTTGTCATTTGCCCACATGTAGTTTCATTGCTATGGTGACGATATGCAGTGATGAAAGTTATCATTTAGGGTTTGGACAGTATGCAGTATGGTTACTGTAGCCACCAGCTCCCTGTGCTGTAGCTAGCAGATAGCCATTAGTATCAGGATAGCACCAAAGTATCTAATGACAGAAATGATACACTGATTTTGGATACATGGGGCTATTTGTTTCTAGGTTTGCTACTAGCCTTAGCGATTACCTTTTAGTCTTGTGACTATTTATACATCTAATTGAGTTTTATTATTTTGGTGCATTGTCAATAAATCAGAGGGGTGTGTGAACTAAAAAATAATAATGTAGGGACATCTTTCTTATGTCCATGTCTTTTTTGTGTATGTGTTACTTGATTAATAAAGAGCTAAACAGTTTTCATTTTATTTTAGATACAGCAAATGAGCAAACACATTAATCAGTGTTTAATTGACAACTGCTCTCTTAAAATGCACATGTTTGTAGGAGCCTCTCAGACTAGGTCATTTGTTTTTGTCCAGGCCATTAAGGATCAAAGGTCATTGGGCATCCAGAAGCCATTAGCCACTCACCAGTTTTTGCTGAGTCCCAATATTGTCAACTCACTAGTCATCCATGGCAACCCAGACAAGACATTCTGTCAGTGAATAGGCAGGGAGTCTGTTTTAACTTTTGGACTGTGCATAGAACTAGCAGATTTTTCAGAGATGCAATGAAAGTATAGCTTGTACATTTGAAATTTTCATAGTCATCCAGGTTATACAAAATCATGAGATACTTGAAAACAAGTTCAGGAAATATACGCTGGCTTTATAGCTATAGCTTTGTGTTGTACGTCCTTCTTGCTTTGATGTTTGAAATTTGCAGTTTCACAGGCTCTTGTTTAGTGGAGAGGCAAATTGCACTTCAGATAGTATGGTGCGTTTACTAAATGTTATGTGTTTTGTTCTCTCTCTCTCTCATTTTGGGCATTATATTTTCCCTCAAAATTGATTGATATTATTTTCCTGTGCTGGTAGAGAACATTTGGCCATAATAAGCTTGTGCTTATTAGAAACAAAGGATAAATGACTTTAGCTGTTGAGTCAATCCACTCAGTTTACATCCCCCCATTCAACCCTAATGTGTCCCAGTCCCATCCCTCACAGTGAAAACATCATCAATTACTTGGCTGACAGGAGTCTGAGACTCAGTGTAAGTTGCTCCTTGGGGGTATTCATCTTGGACCAAAATCCACTGGCACTCAGCAACATTCATCACTTCCACCTACATAAAATGATTGGGTAAACGGTAGGGTGAATTATCAGAGGAAAAGAGTGGAAAAATTGATTTTGAATACATTCAAGCAAGTTACTTTGGCCTTGAATAAGAGAAGAAAAAAAATCGAGTCATTCACTAAGCTGCTGTTTAGAAACTTTCCTTGTAGATTAATAGAAAGTAACCCAATAGCATTAACCAGCCTTTTGCTCTAAGTATCAGTGAGATTTCTTTTTGATAGGGCAATTGGTTGATTAATTGGTCATATTTTTTTTTTAAAAAGAATCCACTAAAAATGACACCAATTAATCAGTCAGTAGATTTAATAATTAAAAAAATTAATACCGATATTTATACAAACACTCTCTTGTGTGTAATTAAACAAGGAATACATCTTCTAAGATGATGCCCGCTGCAACACATGCATGCATGATATAAAAAACAAGTCATGCTTTTAGATTTAGAGCTATTTTTTCTCTTGCAACTTTATGCAGATTTAATCAAGCAGTAAATTGATTGATCATCATCAGCTCATATGATTAATTGATTCAAGATTTCTTTAATAGAGGGACTCCCCTTCTCTTTGATTCTAAGAATTCTGTAGTTCTAGAGTGTATATATACTGTGTGTATATACAGTCTCTTTCTGCATTTGTAGTAGAAGTCCTTTTAGACAGGCCTGTGGCTCACGCTGGCTCAGCTTGTCTGAGTGTGGAAAGCTAAGCAGGGTCAGGCCTGGTTGTCACTTGGATGGGAGACCCCTCCTCTAGTTTCCTGCATTGAGCAGGGGGTTGGACTCGATAGCCTTGTAGGCTCCTTCCAACTCTATGATCTATGAAACTACGTAGCAGACGACAACTCCACTGTAAGAGTGAGATGGCACTATAATATGATTTATCTTGATTATATATTACAAATTTATTAGCAAGAGACTTCCAGTGTTCCTTGTAGCATACGATTTTGAGTCACTCACCTTACAGGGGTAGAGCTATGGCAGAAAATATGGGTATGCAGTAAAATAAATAGTGAGTACACTGGGTGATATCCAACACTGAGACAGCAGACTTCTGCTGGCCCAGTGGAAGTTTTCCTCCTTCTCCTTCCCCCTAGCCCCCCTCCCAGTATGTCCCCCAACTCTCTGTTGCAGATTTCGGGAGGAATGCCGGGGTGGGGCTGCAGGAGAAGGTGAAATCCATTCTGCTGACGGATGCTGTTCCATAGGGGAAGATGTTAGTTGGATACCACCCATTGTACCCAAAGGCTAAGATCCTGAGCATGCTTATGTGGAAGGAGTTCCATTTAAATCAATAGGATTACTTCCAAGTAAGCATGCTTTGAATTGAGGCACGAGTGTACATCTTAGAAAACATGTTCATCCTTTTACAATAGGTGTTTTTTGAAAATGGAACGTTTTTGTTCCTATAGAAACTGGGGCGGGGATATGAAGAACTAGGAAGAATGGATATAATCATGCACCTGGATTCTTTAAACATGTACTGTGGTTGGGTGGTTGTCTAAACAAACAGATTGTGTTAGAAGGCTTTATCTCAGAATTGGCACTTGTTATCACATAGATCCCTTTTTTCCCTCCTCCTCATTGCTAGTTGTGTAAGAAGACTTGCAGTTGATAACCTCTGAAATGTCAGTTCAAGGCAGTAGCACCATAGTAACAAAAATCAGGCAGTGTGCTGCAACCTCTTTGCATCAAAACTGTTCTGACATAATAGTACTGATTTGAGAGGCCTCAGTTGTGTGTATGTGTTGCCAAGCCTTTTGCTCCCAATTTGCATTTGGCCTAGAGTTGCAGCAATCAATAATTTTAATATTTGAAGAGTAGTGAAAGATGACAGGTACAATGCAATGCACTCAGGTATGTTCTTCAAATTATTTTTCCGTTAGAGGTCTTTATATATATATATATATATATATTCCTTAACGATGAAAGCCGCAGTGTTTCACTTGGACAAATTGCTTTAGGTTTACCAGTTGGAGTTGAATTCAGCTTGACACAGCACTAGAAGAAAAGGCTACTGTTGTCATTTAGATTGTTGGTAAATGATATACACCTGATCATAGAAAACAAAAACTTACTGCAAAATAATTGACAGTTTATAGCATTATATTAAAAAGATAGAGCTGCATAACAGTGGACCTAAATATAGTCTCATTATTATTATTATTATTATTATTAGAGTGCATTCTGAGCTTATAAGAACTACTGGCATGCCAGCATGTTGGGGTGGGGGAGAGGAGGAAAGTCTTTGAGGTCCTTCAAACATAGATTAAAAATGAAATTAAAAAATGCCCCATTCGGCACTGCAAGGCAGTGTCATTACAATGTTGGAAAGCCAGCTCACAGCTACTGGGTTATTGCGGGCATTGCTGCCCTTGTTGTTTGCATTACCGCTGTGCCACGTGCTCAGTTACACAATGCATAAAGGCGAGGGTTATTTCTAGGACAGATAATTGAACATTAATACTCGTTGACATTGTTGTAGGAATGATATGTCAACCTGACAGGGCCTATGCGCTTACATCTTCTGATTGGCTGCAGACGAAGGGTATGTTTGTCACATCAGACCTGAGGCCTCACTGCAGTGGAGCCAAAAATGATACAACCATTAATCATCAGCTGCCATCTTGAGCTAAGATACCTTCTATGAAACATTTATCATGTGCAGGCTCTTAAAAAACAAACATCCAGCTTGCAAAAAAATTCATTTTAATCATTTCTAGTGCCATGATACGAACGATGTACAAACGTTAAGTTGTGCATTTTATATTACACTTCCTGTATGAAGAGCCTCTCCTGAAGTGCCAACGCCTAGGTTGAAGTTACTATAATGGTACATTCCAGTTACCAGTATTCTGTTTCAAAAAGACTGCTGATAGACACGCATAATGCTTAAAGCAGAAGTTGCATTCTTGCAGTGAGTTATTTATCAATTGCTAATTAGCTATCCTAAGGCAGTTCATTGTTTGCAGAGGAATCCTATGTCCTGTGTATACTCTTGCCTTTCAAAATCACACTGACAGTAATTCTTAGCATAATTTACAAAAGATTTTTAGTACATCCAGTCCCACCTTATCAAATTTCTGCTGCTACATTTTGCTGAAGATGTATGCTTCAGAGAAATGAGAAGCAGACTGAGAGCAATTACAAAAGCCTCTGGCAACTCTCAGTATTACATTCTTAAAACAGGGGTAAACAGGACATTGGTAATTACACAGGTATAGGTCTGCCACTTTGCCCTGTATAAAATTGTTTATAAATGGGGCCCCTGAGAGAATCCATTATCACATTTTGGTTAACATCATAGATTTAAAAAGAAAAGAAAAAATCCAGTACCACTGCAGTCATACAGGCTTTTAACCTGTGGTTATCTGGTTTGTTCTTCGTTATTAATGGAAATAGAAATGAAGCTGTTTTAAAAAAATATATTATATGAGAGAGAGAGAGAGAGAGAGAGAGAGAGTGCATATGCACATGGTAATCAAATTCATTATTTGGCATCACCAAAGCAATAGAACGTTACATTTTTGTTTACTTGGAGCAGTTCAGGGAACAAGATCGAACATGCTTGGTCTCGTTTACTTGGGACTTGTTAGTACAGACACTTTAGTCTGTAACTACTTTCATTTAGGGCTTTGTAAATGAAAAGTGAAGTACTATCCAAGAGAAAAGGGTAGCGTGCCCCTTTTCAGCCTAGTATTGACCAAATAAATTAATTGATTTGTGTTTTTATCTTCATGCATTTTTAATGGCCCTCATATCATAAATGTGCTGAAAGCTACATTATGTCTAAATGCTTTTCCTTCAAAGTCCATTGATTTGTCTTCTTCTTTCTTCTTCTTTTTGAGTGGTACTTGCCAAGGCTTATAAGCCTTTTGTCCCCTTGCTGCAAACCATTTGAGGAAGGGTGTATGTTTTTTGACTTTTGTTTGCAGATTCTCCAATTACCATCCAAACAGCTGAAACAAATTCCTGTGTATGCATCAAGTATACCTTCTTTTGTCTGTAAGAGAAGGAAAACAGCTCCAACTGAGATGACATATCAGTGCATTTACTTAGATCAGTCAGTGGAAATGATTTCATTTCGGTTTAGGTATGTACTTCGCATACCTCAAGGTGTCCCATTGAGTACCAACGTCTGTAGGGGTCTCTGCTGTGTCAGTCAGTCAGTCAGGCGATCACTCGTGACCGAGTAAGATTGTCTTCCAGGATAAAAAAAAAAAAGAAAATTTACAAAAAGGAGATTTTAAAAGGAGGAAAATTCTAAAGAAAATTGTGTAGACTCTAGTGATGGGTCCGTAAGTGACTGTGGAGGCCAATTCTAGATCCACACAGCTTCCCACAGTGAGGACACAGGTTACCAGATGGAAGATGGTCTTGTAAAGGATTCATTTGACGTGCTTTTCGCTTAGCACGTTTCTCCCTTTCACCTTGCACTCGAGCTTCTTCAAAGTCCATAGAACCTTTGTGAAAGGCCAACCTACAGTTAGATCGTTCATGGGCCAGAGCTTCCCAGTTTTTGATGTTTATATTGCATTTTTTTAGATTAGCCTTAAGAACATCTTTAAACCTCTTATATTGACCACCGATATTCCTCTTTCCATCCTTGAGTTGGGAATAAAGTAACTGCTTTGGGAGACGGCAGTCAGGCATTCGAACTGCTGTGTGTGTGTGTGTGTGTGTGTGCACGCACACGCAGGCCTAGATTTAATTTGCCCAAACGAAGTAGCTGAGATGGAAGTCTGCTATGAATAGTCTCACTGTAGCATTCCAAGTGAATGAGGAGTTGGGGTCTGGTCTTTTGAACTCCACAGAGGATGTTTGTTTTCATTGCCTTCAACAAGAGATGAGATGGTCCTAGAGGAATGGTATCCCAGACCTTGTCCTTAGTTTAAGCCTTTTGCCCATTTACATTCATATTCCGAACAGATTATATGACAATGCAAATCCCATTGATATCAATGGGGCTTGCTTACTCATATGTTTAGGAAATGAGCATTAATTGTCTAATGACACAATCCTATGCATGTAGAACTTACTCAGAAGTAAGTTCTATAACATTCAGTGGGATTTATTCCCAGGTAAGTGTGTATAGGATTGGAACCTCAGGGTTATATCTGCAAAGCACTTTGGAAAATGTTCATAGGTATTAATTGATTTGCTGGCTATTTGGATGCCTGGCAGTGCTGCTGTTGTTGTTGTTATTTTATTTCTATACCGCCCAATAGCCGTAGCTCTCTGGGCGGTAACAACCGATCATTCCATGTCCTCCCCAAGGATCCAGTGTTGGCTTGGGAACAGGTTATTTCAGAAATATCTATCTTTGCACTTTTAGGATGGTGGATATTAAACAACTCTTTTAGCTGTGCTAATGCCCCATTTTATTTTAAAATGTCATTGAACTTATCCTTCTGTTCCATGAGATGCAAAGAGAAAATGGTAGTTCTTTAAATTGTGTGTGCTGTGATTGTGTATGCTGGGCCACATTGATTCAGTGGGCTTGCTCAACAGATGGGACCAGTACAGATGGCCAGTTTACCAAGTGGTATGTTTTTCTACCACAGATTTGTTTGGTTGTCTGGATGAATCAAAGTGCGGATGTGATTTTTGTTTCCTGTCCTGTATTCGAACATGTGGTACAGATGGGGTGGTGGTGCTATCAAGTGGCAAGATTTGCCTGCATATATAACTTGGTAAATTGGTCATCTGTATTAGAAATCCATGGCATGGGACATTGAGTAGGAATAGTATTCCCCTGAGCTTGCTTTATTTATTTATTTATTTACCGTAGTCATTCATTCATTCACTTTATTTATAGGCTGCCCTATAACAAGAAGTTCTCTGGGCAGCTCACAGAATAAAAATAACAAATTAAAACTCCAACAACACAATAAAAGTACATGAAAATAAAACATAGCATGAAAAATTCCAAATCAAATAAAAAACAGAAGAAAATGGGAAGCAAACAATAAATATCAATAGAGCTAAAACAGTGTATAAAGCTTGAGGGCCCCTTGCCAATGGTGGATGGGTCTAACTAAACCCACGTTGGCATGCATGCACCTTGCACGCAAGCCCTCATTTGTGCACATCCACCTGTCCCAGCACACGTGCAGCCCTCATTCACACACTCTCTTTTAAACCTCCCCTCCCTCCTTTCTCCTCCCCCTTTTCTCTTTCTCCTCTGCAAGCAGTTAGGTTTTTTGGGGGGGAATCCCATTTCTAAGCCTAATTCCCATGCAGGGAAGGGCGAGGGAAGCTGTGGGCCAGATCCAAAGGCTCCGCAGGATGCACTTGGCTTGCAGGCCTGAGGTTCTTCTCTGATAGAGATTTTCCCCTGTAGACTTTCACAGCTAAAGTAGTCTTTTAAGAAACAGCTTGTCTTTCCTGCTTTTTCTCTGTGGTTTTCATATCTTAAATTTAAGATTTCTATTCCAAATGGTATGTATATATTTTGAAAAGATTTACATATGTGTAGTTTTTCTGAGGTGTTTTTTTTTTAAAAAAAGATTTTATTTATTTATTTTTATATTTATTATATTTATACCTCGCTTTTTTTCCTGCAAGGAACCCAAGGCGGCTTACACAATCCTCATCCTCCTCTCCATTTTATCCTCACAACAACCCTGTGAGGTAGGTTAGGCTGAGAGTCAGTGACTGGCCCAAAGTCACCCCGTGAGTTTCATGGCCGAGCGGGGACTAGAACCCGGATCCCCCGAGTCCCAGTCCAACACTCTCACCACTATGCCTCTCTCTCTCTCTCTCTCTCTCTCTCTCTCTCTCTCTCACACACACACACACACACACACACACACACACGCATGCACTCATAATTGCTTTACTGAGACTAAAATCTGTTTATTGCTGGTACATTCTGGGCAGAAACTAAAATAAATTCAGGGGTGGGGTGCCTAATGGTGGGGTCCTGTTCCAACCTATATTAATAAGTGGTTCTAAATGTAACTCAGTAATAGTCAGATTACACATTACAGCAAGTTTAAAGTTATATTTATGGGGTTGTTTTGTGATGAGTGTTTGATAGATGATGGATAGATGGATAGGTTGGTAGATAGATGATTTTAAGCCCTGCAATTACAAACAATTGATGGCTTCACAGGCTTAAAAGCAACACAATTCTCTTTTTAAAAAGCCAGATACCCCACCCCCACCAGAGAATACAAAAAGATGGGGGAAACATTTTATTGACCTCTTTGAAGCAACACCATTATCAGGAAGAATAAATGTTTAAGTCTGTGAGAACAGGATAACCATTTACTTCCCTAAACAAATATCCAGGAATGAAATATTGCAGCAAAACATGGAGGGGTAGGTCTTTTCTCCATAGCAACAGAATTAGTCAGTTACTAGGGGTGGAGCAACAGCAGCACCAGAATACTGCAAAACCAGCAGTGGTCATCTGTATTGCTACACCCTTTAGCATGCATTAAGAAGCAGGCAAACTCCCCCAACTAACCACGTGGTAAGTTGGTTGTCTGTGTTCAACCCTGGTCATGCTTGCTTCAGTTGATGAGAAGAGGATCTGCCAGGAAAATAAGAGACCCTTCCCACCCTGGCTTCACTCATTTCCCTCCTGCAGCTCTACCCATTTGTCTGTCCTTTGGATCTCATCATTAACCGCATGCATGTAGCATGAAACAAGACCTCAAGATTAATACCCCTAATCAAAATGTATCTCTGCTGGGGTATTTTTAATTCCTGCATGTGGAGGATCCTGTGTTCAAGTTACGGCAAGTTTTACACATCACTATTTTTCCTGCTATGCGGTGCTGGTGCTGGTTATTTTCCTAGCCCAGGTTTTCTCAACCAGGGGGGAATTCACCCCAGGGGGGGAATTTTAGGGTTGGGGGGGGGATTGGGACCACAGACTCAAACTGTTGGAATACTGATCTTTCTACAAATTACAATTCTACAGATTGTACATAATCTACAGGACATCACACTTTATTGTATGGCACAGATTAAGTCAGAGACAGTCTTGGAAAGGGGGGAATGACATTCTGACATATGGTGAAAGGGGTGCATGGGGCAAAAAAGATTGAGAACCATTGTCCTAGCCAATTAGTATTAGGTTCAGTTCATCTCTTATTTTCTCCACCACCGCCATTTTTTTTTACCAATTACTAGAGGTTTTGTTGCAGTATTCTAATTAGAAGGATTTCAATGACCGCTGTGCATCACATGCCTCTCAAAGTGTTAAATACCATCAGTTGTACTGCATTTGTTTCTTACTCCCAAATGAACTGAACTGTCCACACTAAACTTTCAAACACCACATGAACCAAGTGTTTTAGGGCTTGATAAGTACTCTAACCTGGCATCAGGATAAGGTGGGGTGAGTTTTGCTATCTGGGTTTGGAACTCTTTGACTTGTGAGTGAGTGCACATATAATGACAGTTTTGAAAGCCTGACCAGCATCTTTTGCATTCTATATAGCAGTAACAAAAATATTGTTGTACACTCACATAATTTCACAGTTCTACTAATAATCATCCATTGGATTCTTTTCCACAGGAAAATGCAAGAATTATTCATGTATGTATATGTTAGTAATGTGAGCTAACGAATTAGCTCCCACTGACTGAATACAGTCTCCTGAAGTGTGCAAAATCACAGAGATTTCACACCGTGAATTTGCATGGATAAAAGCATTTTCTACCGAGAAAGCAGAAGTTTGTGAGCTTAAACTTTACTTTATTATTCATATATGCAGCTTTACTTGTTTAGACTTTTCAATAGAAGGAAACATAGGAACTTGAACCAGAAAAACGTAACTTGTTGAAAATAAAAATTATTTTAGAGGCCTATATTATGAAGGCACATAGAGAAGTGTTTTCAGTGCCTTTTCAGCAGTTGTGGCATATCCTCTTCATTGAAAGGGTCACCAAATTCAATCTGGGCAGCCCAATAAGGCCTCTCTTACTTTGGAAGTCTTTTAGTGGCTTCAGCTAAGCTGGCAGTTAGGGGAGAAGTTTGAAAGGAGCATACTTTAGATATATTCGTTTTGTTGGGATGAATTAGTCTCTTGATGTTTGGCTTACTGCTTTTCTAGCGCCTTTCCCCACATTCTCAGAGAGAAGGAATTGGAGACACCACACACCAAGCAATGCTGTTCTTACAACAGCTTGGTGTATGGTCTCTTCCCCTCCCCTCTCCTCCCTGGAAAACTGGGGAAAGTTAACAGGTAAGCTGGTCTTGCGTGTCTCTCCATCTTACACTGCTTGTTCTAGCTGCCACTGGTGCGGTGTGTTTGACTTCTGCTTTCTTCACAGTTTCTGAAACAGGCAGAGGGGGACTTAAATGCATGTGCCTTTGGAGTGGAATTTCTTGTGACACCCATATATGCTCTCATTCATAGAGAAGATGTACGGTCCCACAGCTCTAGCACTAATGATGTTGCACTAGCTTAAACCAGTGCTTATGCAACATAACTAGTGCTTGCTAGGGCAATGGGGAAATTGCTGTTTTTTCCCATTGCCCTAGTAAGCACTAGTTACGTTGCACTTCATGCTAGTGCAACATCATAAGCACTAGTGCTGGCGCACAGTTAGATACTACCCTGTAAAAATAACACAGATGGATATTACAGTTTCCTAATTCTACTATAGTACTTTATCTACTTTCATGTCACTAAACCTTAGTAAACTTGCCATGGGAATTCAGAGGGTACATTATATAAATGTGGGGATCCCTGAAGAGGGATTTGTCCTTTTATTGCTATCATGGTCTTACTCTTGGTTTTCTCTGTGTGAAACTTTTTGTTTAATTTTATTATGTTTTACAGCCAAAACAAATAAACTTCATATATTAATTTGAGGAATAATGGTTGGGATTTGATCTCTTAACATTGCCTCCCAGCAATTATAAAAATAATGTATAAGTCAGGAGATGGCCTGTATTTAAATGCCTTCAGCCAAAATGGGACTTCTTAAAATTTCTGGAGCTGCCCAAAGACTCAAACCTTTTGGCTGCAGGTAAGTGAAATCTTAAAAAAAAAAAAAACAGGGCACCACATCCCAGATAGTAAAAAAAATCTTTACTGCTCAATTCAGAACAGAAACCATCAAGATGGGAACCCCAGAAATGGGCCAATAAGAGTAGCAAAACAATGGTGTAAATGAAATAAAATATTTATTATAATCCCAATGTGTTTTGGACCCTATTTGTCCTTCATCAGAGAAATCTAGAATGAATGTACTGTTCATATAAGATTTCCCTGATGAAGGATGATTAGGATCCAAAATGCATTGGATTATAATATTTTATCTTGTTTACTGCAATGTTTTTTCTACTCTTGGTAGTTCAGTACATGCCATAATATGCTCGGTACATATAGGGGTTTCATGCCATTCCTTCTCACAGCAGCCACAATCAAACTTGCAGAAAAATAAAAACCTGATCAAATTCTATTAGTGAATCAGTGGTTGTACTAAGTGTAGGAGCTTCTCTTGGAGAAGCTGTCAACACCCTTCCCAAACATGGTGCCCTCCAGATGTGTTGGACTACAATTCCCATCATTTCAGCCAGCACAGCCATGCTGGCGGGCATAATTGTGTGAAGTCTGAGCTATCTCATTAAACCAAAGAAACTGTGTGCCTTGCTCACCTTGAATATATCCTTGTAATAGCCTTTTCTGGTTTACACAAAAACTAATGGTGAACTCCAATATGTTAGTTGTGTATCTGCATGCTGTATCTTCATTTTTTAATCTACACATCAGAGCTGATCCTAAATTAATAGCATAGAGCTAGTAGAGTAATATTAAGTACTTTAAAGATTTATTTAAAATATTGCAGTGGGTTACTTTACTTTTTGTTCTGTTAATTTTTGTTTAATTATTCTAAATTGTGATTATAAATTTTCATGAGTTGAAATTAATAAAAAAAAAATATAGTTAAAAAGCAATAGATTGCATTAGAGGTGTCTTATGCCAGCAGAAAAGCACTTCCACTCATGCAAGGCAGCTTCCCAGAATTCCAGCGATTTCTCCCCTACTTTCAGGAGAGGCTTTGCAGAGGGCTGAAGTAGGGAAGAAGGGTGAGGAAGCGCCATTGCACGAGCAAATGTCTGCTCATGTGAAATTGGATGTGACCCATTCCCACCCCGCAGCACTTCAGTGGCTAAACAGATTGTGTACATCCTTTCAATGGTCACTCTAAAGTTCCTGACAGGGCTAAAGCCTCCCTTCCATGTCTCCATGGCCGTTTGGCCTGCCAGTAGAAGACACACCTAGCAATGAAAAGATTGATTGGAGGCAGTACTTGGGATATTGGTGTTGCACTAGAGCCAGTGTGGCATAGTGGTGAGAGTGTTGGACTGGGACTCCGGAGATCTGGGTTCTAGTCCCCACTCAGCCATGAAGCTCACTGGGTGACTTTGAGCCAGTCACTGACTCTCAGCCTAACCTACCTCACAGGGTTGTTGTGAGGATAAACTGGAGAGGAGAAGGAAGAGTAGATAAGTTGCCTTGGGTTCCTTGCAGGAAAAAAGGCAGGGTATAAATATAATTAATTAATTCATAATAAACCCAAGGCTGCTTTGTATGCTGCACCTTGGTTCACAGTATTCTATGTTAACCACCTGGATCTTGCAGCTGGGTCTGTTGGCAACACATTTCTACGAGTAACTTCTGTATTACCTATATATGCTGGTAATTACGGTATCTTAAAGGCTGGTACAAAATATTCAAAATGAGGAAACTGCCAAAGGCACTGCCAAAGGAAAAGTAACTGTTAGACACAAGTGGGACCTGCAGCAAATTGTTTTGGTGTGGAGTGCTCCTATTGAGGGTTCCAGCCAGCCATGTTCTTCCCTATGAACTCCATTCCATTCAACCTCCCCCTGGTTTTGCACACACCTCCGCCCAATCAATGGTCAGTATTCAGTGGACACTGAGCATTTTCTAAAGATTTTTTTTGTACTTCTACAAATCTTGGGGTTCCCACAACTCTGCTGACACCTCTGCACTGTGCACGGGGGTGCCATTTAGTCTATATAAGCAATGGCACTCACAACCTGAACATAGGTCCTCTGGGAGGAATTTACTCCAGTCAGCCAAGACTAGACTGGCGAGTACTACCCAGAGGACCTTCTCTTCTGCTGCTGCCAGACTGTGGAATGGCCTGTCGGAGGAGACTCGTCAACTAGATAGTCTCTTGGCTTTTAAAAAGGCCATAAAGACTGACCTCTTCCGACAGGCCTACCCAGTGGAATTTTAAGAGTTTTTAGGATACTTTTAAAGGTTTTTAAGAATATTTTAATAATATTTACTATGTTTTAACTAGTTATGTATTTTATATTTATGGTTGTTCCCCGCCTCGATCTGAGTGGGGAGGCGGGTAAGAAATAAATTATTATTATTATTATTATTATTATTATTATTATTATTATTATTATTATTAGTGGAAGACCGACAACCTGGTCTTCTGCGTGGGTTCAATGCTAAGGGGGTAGCGGGTGCTGGGGCGGGCCTTCTCCGAGGTCCCCAGCGCCTCGCCTTAGCCCAGAACAAGGGGATAACTTATAGCCACAAAAGTATCTTTTAGAAAACAAGTTTATTTACAAAGTTACCTTCACAAACTCAGACCCACGCCAGCAATATAGCTTATCAGTACGGTACAAAGTAGCAAGCAAAAGCCTCAAGGACAACGTGATTTCAGGGCTCTCAGCTAGTTAGTTTAGCTCGGGTCCCGGCAGAGGCCCGGTCAACCGCACGCTGCTAGCTGGGTTCCCGGCGGAGGCCCGGTCTACCCAAGTGGCTAGCTGGGTTCCCAGCGGAGGCCTGGTCTACCCAAGCGGCTAGCTGGGTTCCCGGCGGAGCCCGGCCTACCCAAGCGGCTAGCTGGGTTCCCGGCGGAGGCCCGGTCCACCCAAGCGGCTTGTGAGTGATTTCAGCTTGGTTTCCCGGGGGTCCGGTCAACCCAAGTGGCCAGTGATTTCAGCTTGGTTTCCCGGGGGTCCAGTCAACCCAAGCGGCCAGTGATTTCAGCTGGGTTTCCCGGGGTTGCTGATCCTTCGTTCCCTTACCCCAGGCATGGGCAAGATTGCTGATCAGGTCCAGAGAAAAGTTCCCTTGTGCAGGGTGTTTTATACCTTGGTGTTTCAGGTAGCCCCTCCCTCCGTGATCAGGTGGGTTGACACCCTCCCTGAGGGCCGGCCTTTTGGGTCAGGTGGGGTGACGCCTCCCCCCCCCCCCCCCCGTGGGATGGGGTCCCTTTGAAGCCACTTGCTTAATGGTCCCATCCTATGGTGTTGAGTGGCCATTTCTTAGGGGTGCCGAAGCGTCTGCCCTGGAGAGGTATTCAAGTCTTATGTAGATGGGGCTGATATGCAAGAGCATTGACAAACCTGGTGATGCTTCCTGCCTTCCCCCTGGGGTGATTCTATGTAGATGTTGTTTGTCCCCTTTGGCATCTGTGGAGACTGGTTGTCTCCCCCCCCCCCCCGGTCTCCTTCCCCCCTCCTTGGTGAGTGTGTGTGTGTCAGGCAGGGGGCTTAGGTTGGCTTTCTCCACATTATTATTATTATTATTGGCAATGGAGGTAATGATGATCTAATTTTGCCCTATAATATGATTGTGTTAATAATAGTGTTACAGCAGTGTTAATTTGTGTGTTTTTATTGGATTTTTCATTATTTTCTGGTGTTATAAACTGCATCAGGATTTATGCAAATGAGAAGCTGCATAGAAATATTAGTACTGGATGTAGATTTATTTAACCATATTGCCCACTCAAGCTTATTTTAATGTTAAGATGTTAAACGGATTAAAAAAATAGTTTTTCGCAGAGTTCCACCTTGACATAAAAAATATCAAGGATTGCAGCCTAAGCAGATAAAGCTATAGATGGGTGGTCCGGGCTATCTGCGCACACATATATTGCCGCTGTTTTTCTGTGGAATTTGGTTTACGTGCCTGTAAAATGGGTCTAGCAGTATTACTTGGACCAAGTTGCTCCTTGTGAAGCATCAATCTTTGATAGTAAAAAAAGAAGCGCAATATGGCCCTTGGGACTCCTTTGCCTACAACACAGCAATACCGTTTGTTACAGCTGTGGTTACACCAGCATTTCCTGCAGGAAACACACAAAGCATATAAAGGGTAGATATGTGTCCCTAAATACACGGTGGACCATGTCCAGTCAGAAGTCCCAAGTGTGTGACTCAAGTGTTTAGGATGCCCTTCACAATTTATGTGTTTGTTGTGGGGAAACACCAGTGTAACACCAGTGCCTGTTGGCAAGCATGAATGCCACAGCTGAAGTGCAAAGCGGCCTTTGATGTGAATCAGTGAATCATTGAAAACAGTGTGAATAAACATCAGGGGCCCATGTATGGCTGATGATATGAAAATGAATTCCACAAGCATAATGTCCATTTGGAAGTTATTTGTATAGATAAATTGTTGGGCAGTGTGAAGCAGGAGCTTATACTGCATTCACCTTGCAATGAAAACAAGGTCCACTCTTTGGGGAAAATGCATTTGAATATAAGACGCTTCTTGTCCTTGAGCATATCCTTCCTTTTACCTATGACCTTGTTCCAAAAAAGGATGTTGGCTTTTTTTACACACACACACACACACACACACACACACACAAAATATTGGCCAGATAACAACGCTATTATAGTCTCTTTTAGGCTACAGTGGGGGGAGGAGGTGTCATTAAAATGTAGTTATTTCCATTATATACCATTATTTTTCATCTTTATTGCTTATCCATAGTTTTCATTGCACTTTTAATGACATGCTTGGTCAGAGAAGGTGAGGAGGAATGTGAGTACACTTGGCTGCTGTTAGTGCCTACTAGCTGTGCTTGAATCCTTGTCCCTGTAGATTTTAATGTCCCTGCAGACTGCTGGCAGCCTGCTTCCAGCTGTGGCAGGCATGATGCAGTGAATTGCTTTTGAATGTTCTTTACTCAAATAGGCAGTAATTACAAGCTTAAAGAGGTTTAGTGGTCCAGTAAACTACATAATCACCCCTGAATTAGCCTGGGCTCATCAGTTGCAGTCCAGCAAGCTCAAGGCTGCTGTTTGTATGCAGTCTTTATCACATAGCAACCTGAGCAGCAGGTGTGGAACAGCAAGAATCCCCCATAAACACAACTGTCTACTGGGGACAATGATCTCTAATGAGATGAGGCTACACCATCACTGTAATTTAAGTGGGAAAATAAACGCCACAGAATGTGTTCCAGCTCCAAGCAAGATTCTTTAGACACACTGGGAACAGGGTTGTCGCTCTCTCCGTGATGGAAGATTCCTCCCCCACTTTTCTACATCTTTTAACTTCTCTTTTTAAAAAAATGGATGTTATGTGTTATCCTTTATCAAGGAGAGATGATGTACACTTAATGACAGATAGGGCAGCTACACTATTTGAGGGTGTGTGATGATGCCAGCAAGAAAAGTTTAAAAGTAATACTGAAGTTCTGTAATCTCATCCTAATCCTCATAATTTTCTTATTTTCTTTTTGGCCTGGTTACTGTTCTTTTTTAATGGATTTTTAAAATGCTAAAGCAGTTCCGTGCTGACACATAACTAACCTCAGGGCCTTTTCATTACTTTTTTTTCTAGCATTGAGATATGTCAGAAGAAAGTGTATTTGGTAATATTTTGAATGCTGGCGGAATGTCCCTTGGACGTGGACCAGGAAGTGGGTACATCATATAGCATTCTTGAAATGACTTACTTCAGCGTGTGAGTGGGAATGGGGCTGTAGCTCCACCTCCCAATGTCACACATACTACATAGACCATCCAAGAGCCCACATGTACAATGCAAACATGTACAGTGTAGGCTCCCAGCTTGCGTGGAAACCTGCATGTGAGAAGGCTTCTTCCCTGCAGATATTCACATTGTACTTGTAGATGCCTGGGGGACGGGCTATGTGATGTGTGCAATGTGGGGGCGGAGCCGCTCATTGCAGCCCTGCCCCTGCTCGTGTAATGAACTAGTTAGCCTTAAGAATGCTTCAGCAGGGCTAATGTCTTTTTCACCACAGTTACACGACTTCCCTGTTGCCATCCAGGTGTTACAAAACACATTATTTGTACTTTATTTATTTATTTAAAATATTTTTAGGTTGCCTTTACGGGTACAAATTTATTTATTTATTTATTATATTTATACTCCGCCTTTTTTCCTGCAAGGAACCCAAGGCGGCTTACATAATCCTCCTCTTCCTCTCCATTTTATCCTCACAACAACCCTGTGAGGTTGTTTTATCCTCACAACAAACCCTCTCAAGTTGGCTTATATAATAAAATCCTATGCAATAAAACAACAACAACAGCATTAATAACAAACATCCAACCAACACAGGAAATACTAATATCTAACAGACAATTGCAACTAAAACCCAACAACAGTCCAATAAAACACAGTCAAGAAAAGGGCAAAGAAAACAGATGGGTCTTCAGAGCTTTCCTAAAAGCCTGTAATGATGGGCCTGACAGACCTCGCATGGCAACTCATTCCAGAGGTGTGGGATCACTGCAGAAAAGGCCCTTTCCCTTGTACTTTCCAAATTAACTGCCCTGAAAGGTTGCCCTCTGTTGCTGATATTAAAGTATGGGCAAGATGAAACAGGTGAAGGCGGTCCTTCAAATAACTTGGTCTCAAAACATTCAAGGCTTTAAAGGTCAAAACCAGTACTTTAAATTGGGCTTGGAAATGCACCAGTAGGTGTCACATGATTCATAAGAACATAAGAAGACCCCTGCTGGATCAGACCAAGGGTACATCTAGTCCAGCATTCTGTTCACACAATGGCCAACCAGCTGCCCGCGGGATCCCACAAGCAGGACATGAGTGCAGCAGCACCTTCCTGCCCATGTTCCCTAGCAACTGGAGCACATAGGTGTACTGCCTCAACCACCTAGCCCCCACCAACATTCAGGTCTGCATTTTGCACCAGCTGAAGTTTCTGAATAATCATTAAGGGTAGTCCCACATAGAGCACTTTATAGTAATCGAGCCTGGATGTCACTAGTGCATGGATAACTGAGGCAAGACCCGTCCTCTCCAGATAGGACCACAGCCTGTTATGCCAGCCTAAGCTGGTAAAATGCATTCCTGGCTGACGCATCCACTTGAGCTTCCCTAGTCAGTGCAGAGTCTAGGGGGGATTCCCGAACTATGCACTTGGTCCTTCAGAGAGAGAGAGAGCAGCCCCATCTTAAGACCAGTTGTAAACTTGTCTGGATTAAGTTTCCGTTTATTCATCCTTATCCACTACAAAATTGTCTCCAGACAGTGTTTCAAGAGTTCCACAGCCTTCCTGGGACAAGTAGATGGAAACAAGAGTCAGAGTTGAGTATCATCCACATACTGCTGACACTTCAACATTATATAGATGTTGAAAAGTATGGGTGGGGACAAGATGGAAACTTGCAGTACCTCATAGGTCATGAAGTCCCCCATCACCACTTTATGAGACTATTCCTTCAGGAAAGACTAGAAACACTGTTAAATTATACCTCCTAAACCCAAACCAGATAAGTGATCCAGAAGGATACCATGGTCAATGGTATCTCTGAGCGTGGAAAGCTAAGCAGGGTCAGGCCTGGTTGTTACTTGGATGGGAGACCCCTCCTCTAGTTTCCTGCATTGAGCAGGGGGTTGGACTCGATAGCCTTGTAGGCTCCTTCCAACTCTAAGATCTATGAAATCTATGAAAGCTGCCGATAGGCCCAGGAGAAACAGCAGGGTTGTACTCCCCACCCACCATCTGTTTCCTGGTTTAAGTCATTGGACCAAGGCTGTTTGTTCCATAACCAGGTCTGGAAATGGATTGGGATTAGAATGGATCTAAATAATATCTTTCAACATTGCCCAAGTCAATTGAGAGACTGCCGCATGCTCTGACACCTTGCCCAAGAATGGCAAGTTTGACACTGGGTGATAATTATCTGAAATCATAGGATCTAAACTTGGTTTCTTCAGTCAAATCCTCACCGCTGTTTACTTCAAAGTTGTGGGGACCTCATCATTCTTCAAGAAGGCATTTGTACCTCCAAGGTCCAAATACCCAGCCCAGCACTCTCTGATTTCATAGGCCATGATGGGCAACAAACTAAAGGGCAAGTGTCAGTCTTCCAAACAGTTTGTCTATGCCCTCAGGTTACAAAAGCTGAAAGGTAACCATCCATAGATTGTGCACTAGCCCTGTTCATCTCTGATGCTGTCAAAACAATGGTGTCTTAAGACGTCGCAGATAGAAGCAACTTTATTTATTTTCAGTATTAACATACCACCTGTCATGTTACCATTTCCAGGTAGTATACAAGAATAAGCAAAATGTGCAAATCTGGTCTGTATATGCAAAATGCCTAGCAAATTGGTCACAGTGGGCCTTTGTGGTTTCAAGCTGTTGTATTCCAGAGCCTATACTCAGGCAGCTTTAACTACCCCCAAAAAAGCACAAGTGGACAACATTAAGCAGATGCAGTAGGGGCAAAGTGCAGTAGTTTGCTGCCATCTTCACCACAGAATAAGATCAAATATGGATTCTTACCTGTGTTCGATTGTGTTCATTATGAGTCTTCCACCATTTGTGTTCTAGTTGTCAACCCTGATTCATCACCCTTGGCTTCTCAGGGTACAAAGGTGTAGACATGGCTCTATGACTGGGTCATGGACATTTAGGATGATTGTTGTCAATGGTCCAGGTCATCTCCTTGTTCCAAGAAGAGACGAGGGCCTCAGCAGGACTGCCAGCTAAGCCTGCAGGAAAATCCCCAAGACACCACAGATATCCATCCAGATTAATCTGCTTTCAGAGACAGACAGTTCAACTTGGTCCCCACCCCTGAAAAGGTTAAAGGTAGCATGAAGGTCAGTGCTGAGCAGGTCCATGCCTGTCCATGCCAATGGAGCCTACTGCCCCCCCGCCCCCCCACAGATATGTAGATTAATTTCCACGTTGGAAAAAGTAACATATGACTCAGCTCTCATAGTGTCAGAGCTTTGCATTTGTCGGGAGCTAATGAATTGGAGAATATATCCATATTGGATTTATGCCATCCATGTTCCTTTTTTTTAAAGCCTGTGATTGTATTATCTGCACATAAACCCATGCATAAGGAAAGTAGTTCAACTGAGCACACCCCCTTATCCTTTCCGTGCTGTAATCTTGTGGTTCAATGAGGCATGGCCAAGAGCTTGTTACCCAATGTATAAGAAGGAAACGTCTGAAATACTCAGCAAAGAATAAAGAGAATTAGATGGAAAGCAGAGAAAAATAAACATAAGCTTTGGTGAGAGTGGGGATTGTAGTCTGTACTGCTATCATTTTACCAAAGATGGTGATGCATTTCCAATCCTGCTTAAAAATTGTTTAAATCAGATAAAAGCATGGAAATGTTAGTGAAGAACTAGATCTCCAGCCATGAAATATTTGCTTGAACAAATCTATCTCAGACTTTGTCTAAAAACAGTACAGATGCTTTCATAGAACAAAGTTGCTATTGTGTATTTCTACTTTTGTAGCAGTTAAGGGCCTGCTTATTTTTCGTTTGGGGGAAAGGGCAAGTTTCTTCTGTATTAGGTAGGTGTTTTTAATAATATCTTTCAATGTCTCCAGGTAGCATTCAGATGAAAAACTTAGTTAATTAAAAAGCTTGGTTTAAACTCTCATAACTGTTAGTTATAGGTAATTGGACTGGAAGTTTGCTAATACCTTTACTAGTCATTATCGCAATGTCACTTGCATGTAATATTTCATCTCTCTTTGTACTATGCTACATTTAAGATAATTTCTCATGTCCTTTAGGCGCATTTTAAAATTTATACATTTATTTATTACATTTCTATACCACCCAATAGTGGAGCCTCTCTTGGTGGTTCAAAACCATAAAATACGATATAAAAGTTTAAATGTTTAAAACTGCAGTATGAACTAAAAATAATAACCAAATAAAACCTAGCAGCAGTGCAAAGATTTAAAATACAGTAACAGATTAAAAACAACAGAAACTGAAAAAAAATTAATAAACCAAGCTAAGATACTTTATATATGCACCGTTAATCTGGAAATGCTTGAATTTCTTGTATCAGTAAAATGTCATAACACCTGAACTTCAGTAAGGGAGAGGCCATCAGTCAGTTGTATTATCATATAAAACGAGAACAAAATGTTTCTGATTTTTTTAAAATAAAAACTAATAAAATGTGATGCAGTTACTTTGATAATGAATTCACAAAATATTAAAGCTTATGTAGCTATAGTTTCCTAACATACCACAAGTCTCATAACATAGGGAAATGCATGAAAAAGCCAAGCAGGCTTCCGTGCATAAAGACCTGATACAAACTTAATTGTAGTCACTGAAAGGATCCCACCTTGCTTTCAACAGCCTTGCATTTCTGACCTACGTATACATTATAATCATTCATATAAGTGGGTGAAACTGTTCGGATTAAAGCAACTGCATAATAAATCCTCTCCTAGCAAACCAATTTGTAACAGGATACTGCTTATAATCATAGTGAAAAACCTAGCCCTCTTTTGCATTTCCATGAGCTATGGTCCTGTACATTCAGAGCCAAAATGTTACGTGGAAAATTCTCCCTATTTCATTTGTTATCCTTTATCTTTTCCCCTTGTATGCTACTGTGTTTTTCTCCTCTCCTGTTCATTCAGATCATTTATTGCCTTTATACAGAATGATTTAGAATTGGCAAGTTAATCTGTCAAAAATAAAAATAGGAAGATCCAAATGATGCAGTGTTCTCTAGCATCTTCATGAGACCAACAGAGCTAACTTGCATGAATCGTAGTAGCATACAGCAGAATTATAAAAATCTATTCAAGAACACAAAAACCACTTAGACCACTTAGACCGGGTGCACTCTTAACCATGTTTAAGAGATCAGGAAATGTTGAAGAGTGCACCCATCGGCTTGTGCATTCTCTCCCCTCCACTTCAAATTCTGGTTTAAAGCCAACCATAGTAGGCATTAACCTTAAGACTGAAAAGAGAAGGGAATGGGATTTGTGTGGGAGAAATGAGGAGTGATGGGGAGGGATGCATGAGCCCAAAGCGTGCTCTACAAATGTATTTTTCATGTTATTTATAATGCTTCTATTTATGCATTTATTTATACAGGCAGTCCCCAGGTTATAAATGAGTTCCGTTCTTAAGAATGTCTTTAAGTCGAATTTGTATGTAAGTCGGAACAGCATAGCATTCTATACATTAAAATTGGCATTTACGCAAATTGCGTAAATTACGCAAATTGTGTAGTATACTACGCTATGTACTCTACGTAAATGACATAGTGCCAGGGAACCCAGAAGTCCGTTCTTAAGTATGGGTTGTCTGTAAGTCGGACGTTCTTAACTCGGGGACTGCCTGTAATGCTTCTTGACAGCCTTTCAGCCAAAATATTCACAAGGTAGTTTACAAAAAAATAAAATCACAAATAATGAAGATGTAAAGTTAAAACAATAATGAATGAAGAGTGAAACAATACTTTAAAAAGCAACAGTAAAAGCAAAAAGCAACAGTAAAAAACCAATTCCCCAAAGCCTGGTGGAATGGAAAAGTTGGAACAGAAAAGGGCTGGTGGAACACGTGCCTCCAAAAAGAGACCAGGGAAAAACATGCATGGGGGAATGTATTCCATAACTCTAGAGCCACCACAGAAAAGGTTCTTGTCCTAGTAGAATACAAGCTTGCCTTCCTAGAGAACAGTACCTGGAGCAGGGCCTCAGTACCCAATCTTAAAATGGTGGGGAGGGAGAAGAGTGTATATGACCGAAGATGGTTCCCAAGATACTCAGAGCCCGGTCTATGCAAAGCTTTAAAGGTCAAAACCAACTTGAGTTGGGCTTTTAACCAATGCAGATATTTCAGAATAGATTAATATGTTTTTGCCAACTGACACCTGTCACTAGGTGTGCAGTGGCATTTTGCAGCAGCATTATATAAACCATTATCTAGGGCAGCCCCACATAGTGGGCATTCCAGTTGTCTAATTTGGAAGTTACCAGGACATGAATGAAAGTAGCTGAGTTTCTATCTTCCAGTAGTCAGTGCAACTAGTGAACCAATCAGAGTTGTTAAAAGGTACTCCGGGTCATAGCCCCCACTTTAGAATCCAGGAGCAATGCTGGGTCCAAGAGCATCCCAAGCTATTAACCTGCACCTTAAGGGAGAGTGTGATCCCACCAAGGACAGGGATTTCCCCAGCTAGCCCGTCCACTGTGAGTCCTACCATTATCAACTTTGTTTTGTATAGACTGAAGATTACATTAATCTTCCTTCATTCAGTCCACCACTGATTTCAGATTACTGTTTAGGTAAGCAATTGCTACATTTGAATCTGATGAAAATAAGAAATAGAGCTTGAGATAGACCTTGAAGTTAATGTTGCATTCAAGCTGAAGTGGATGTAAGGGACTTGATCTGTGAAATATTTTGGAAACAAGTCACAATGAGTCACTGATTCATCAACAGAAGGCTGTATAAGCCTTCTAACTACCCACAATAGCTCCACTGGACAACATTGTGCAGTGTTGTCCCAACCACCTCATCTCTAGCAACTCCTCTTAAAACCAGGGACCTCCTTGATTCTAGAGGGCATCAATGAACAATTGTGTAATTCTAAAAATCAACCAGGGCATTGATAGGAGAGCTTACCACCTCCTTGAGAACAGAATGGAAGCCTATTGGATCCAGTAGGCTCCAGAAATGAACATTTTAACTGTTCTCCACCTCTGAAGAGAACAAATGATCAAATCTAGTCTATGACCTGCTGTATTCTTTGGGATGGTGATACATTGGAACAATGTCTATATTATTCATAACAAACCCACATTATGTGCAACCCCCATTAAAACAATACGTAATGGGTATTGTGCATAATGGGTGTTTTGCTGAACCATTTCAATTGCACCTGTGCATTTCTGTTTCTTATTTCATAGCATAGAGATTGTATTCTCATTTTCATACAACTGGGGTCTTACGTTTCTGCTTTGTGGTTTCCTTCCCCTCTAGTTTTGCCGATTCTTTGGAACAGCCTCATGGTTGTGGTAATGTTCATCATGTCCTCAACTATCCCTGACAAGCCAGTCTTGGCATGAATATTGAAATTCCCCAGTACCAAAAGGTTGGGGATCTCCAGGTGGCTAACTAACTATGCTCTGTTGTAGGGTTGCTGTGTGGTTTGTTTGCTACTCCAGCCACCCACCCTCTCCAGGTTCACACATCATGACAATCTGCGCCTGGCAGGGGTAATTAGGGAAATGAGCTGTTTCTAGTTTCCTGCATTGAGCAGGGGGTTGTACTCGATGGCCTTGTAGGCCCCTTCCAACTCTATCTATGAATCCAGCTCCATCTGATGTTGGCACACACGGGTTGGTTAACCAGGTTAATTAACCACCCTCATGTTGTGTGAACCAGGTCCATGCTTAACAACAACGACAACAACAACAACAACTGTAAGCTCAGCCAGGGAAGCAGCAAGGTTGTGGTACAGCGAGGGAATCCCTAATCTGTTCCTAGTACCCAACACTAGATACAAACCCTCAGTAAATATAGTTTGTCCAACTATGCACCTGTTGGATAAGATAGAATTTTTGTGGATCACAGCAAATTTCATCTCTCCAACTATCCTCTTTGCTTGACACGGTTCTGAGTACCAGCTGTGCCATAGTAGGACCCTCCACTTCTTTCAGCCAGGTTGGCTTTATCATGAAGACTGAGTCCTGGGCTAGCACTGATTTATTACAGACCAATTTGGCATTAGCCAGTATCAGCTGCAGAGAAAGTCACGAGTTAGCAGGGGACCCCAGCATCTCAGGATTAAGGGAATGACTAGAAGGAAGAATTAATTGTCTGATCCTCCTTTCTTGTACCTGGCCCATCCAATCCCAACACCACGGTGCAGGTTCGGACAATGTGGCAAAGAGAGAACAGATCATTGGTAATAGTTGATTGGTTACCTGTCAGAAGTCCAATGTAGAAGGTGGACTAAGTTGATGTCTGTTAGGTTGCCTCTTAGGGAAAGGTGGAGACCTTCTTAGTTCAGACACATCAAAATGAATTGTATAAATACAATGCATGAATAGTAGAGGAATTGATCAAATTACCTCACAGGTCTTTCCCTTTCCTAACCACCACAGTACTTGGGGTATCTAAGAGGATATTGTCATAGCTCTTTCTGTGTTGTATCAACTTCTTACAATACATTCTGTAGTAAGTAATATTGGAGTGGGGGGGAGTTCCAGTGAACTGTCTCATGCCGTACCATAGCTCAGCATATTCTCTGTAGGGGACAATTCTGTGTATGTATGACAAAACAGTTTCATAGATCCATTCTATGAATGGTAGAATATGGATAGCAAACCTACTTAGGAACACACAGCTTATTTAGTGGATCACTTCCCCGGAAGTGATGTATGTCTTGTCATATGACTTGAGGTGAGAAGATTTGTGTGACTATAGATTTTTGTTGAACAAATAATTTTTAACACATTGCATGTTTTTATATTAAGAACCACAACTTGATGGTCTCTCATTGGAATGCATTCTGATGAAAATAGATGGAGCTACTCATCAAGTAAGGTTCAGCTCAAAATGGCTTTAGGGTTTCAGATGCAGCACTCAAGGAATGTTATGATACAACAGTGGATAGTTAACTGCAGAGCATTGCTTTGCAATATAAAACCCATAAAAGCCAGAGTGTATTTTAGTCATTTCAAATGTTGAGGAAAGGAATAAATAGTGAGAGGAATTAGATGGCATATTTAATATTTTCTGTAGTTTTTAAGACACAATAATTCTATAGCTTTTTAAGAAACTGTATTTTTCTTTCTAATCTAAGGAAAGATACTTTTGTGCCCCAAAGGGGTGATGCTAAAAGCTCCATCTCCAAGTTCTACTCACAGGCTTCCAACTTGTCCAAACCCCAGTTCTGCTCACCCAAGTCCCATCTACCTGTGGCTTACGCTGGCTCAGCTTGTCTGAGTGTGGAAAGCTAAGCAGGGTCAGGCCTGGTTATTACTTGGATGGGATACCCCTCCTCTAGTTTCCTGCATTGAGCAGGGGGTTGTACTCGATGGCCTTGTAGGCCCCTTCCAACTCTATAATCTATGAATCCAGCTCAATCTGATGTTCTCTGCTAGTATGTTTTTCAAGAATGATACCTTCCGCAATGCACAAACCCTACACAATTCATAAACTGGAGTGACACATGCAGAAGAGCCAGTTTCCAGTCATCAAGGCCTTTTCAAACTAGCTTGAGACCCGCATTTCTCATTTTTAGAAGTTAAGCAGTTCATTAAAACAAGTAGCCCCTACAACAGTAAAGGTAAGCTTGAATCAGAGAAAATGTATAGGGGAAAGTAGGAAGCAGATGTTTCAGCCATGGAAGCTGCATGAAAAGGGAGGCAAATGTCTGTGGCTAATTGGAACCCATTTATATGGTTTATAAGAAAGTCAGAAAGAGTTGGGATGAGAAGAGAAGTCAGGCAGAGAAGAGATACCAAATATTAAGAGAGAAGGAAAGATGTCAGACGTGGACATAGAGGGTGTCAGTCTAACAAATGCTGAAACAGGAAGCAAAGGTAAATCATGCTTCCTGTTTTCACACATCATCTGTAACTTTTAAACAGTGAGAAGCATAAGCTGTCCCTACATTAGAAGCCCATGCATTTCTCCATGGGGGAGATGTGTGAGCTCTCTCTTCAGAAGTTATACAAGAAGCATGAAACCAGGAAATACAACTCCTCACTTCATTTTTCAGTGCTTACTAGAATGTCCAAAGCCATTTAAGAAGACAAACACTTGATGTTTTAATTTTGGAGTGAGCGGGTTGTTTTCTGTTTTTACTGCAGGCTTTTTGGTGGAAAAGTGGTCTATAAATACTAAAATAAATCCCAGTGTTAATGAGAGAGCCATATTTGGGGTTGATGGAAGAGGCCTAGAGCAGGGGTAGGTGGGACAGAAAGAATTGTGAGGATGGAGAAGTCAATCAAGCCAGGTGAAAAGAGTGGGAGGTGAGTGACCGGAATCAAAAGGGCCCAAAATTGGGAAGCCTGGGAACAGAGAAGAGAATTGATAACATTTCACAACAAGATACAGAGTGTCCTGTGAATGGAAGTGTTCCTTTTGTTCACAAAAGGGGTTGAAATCCAGCGAGAGTTCCTTCTGGAGGAAGGGGGGAGGTGATTTTTGCCAGTTTCCCCTCCTCCCTGCATTCCCATTCCACTTTCTACACTGTTCTGGAGGATCACTCAACCCTCTGGAGCAGCTTTACGTAGACTGTAGGAGGAGGGGTGGCTGAAAACCTCCGTCTTGCTCTGTTTCAGTAAGAGTGTCTCGTGAGTGGAGTTACTGAGCCACCCCATGTATGTTTGCTGTCAACTGTCCCCAGGTGTCACATAACCAGCGATCCTGATTCCTCCTGGTTACAGGCGCTGCTGTTCCTCACCTCTTGCATCAACTTGCTGGAGCCATTGCACAGAAGATCTTATTGTTCTGATTAGCAGGCAGCAAGGGAGATATCAGTTCATCACTCTGTTTGTTTGCCTATTGAAAGCAAAAAGCTGAGCATTCTCTGCTCTATGTATGGTAATGGTGTCCAGGGTGTGTGTGGGCAAGGGAGATTCCCTGGCCATGAAGCAGGGTCTTTTTGATTATAGTGCCAACTTCATGGAATGCCCTCCACAAGGAGACCTGCCTGGCCCCAACATTGAGTGTTTTGTATGCCTGCCTAAAATGGGGGAGGGGTTAATTGGTTGGGTGCTGTCCGTTTCTTTCAATGTTGTGTACTCAATTGTGTTTTTATGTATGCATTTTTATGTTATATTTTAATTAAGGTGTTGTTTTTAAGCTGTATTTTATTATTGAACACCATTTTTGGTGAAAAGGTGGGATATTAAATAAATACATGATAGAAATGTCTTTGGCTGACTGCTGGTTCTGTTTGCCCCCTTGATGTTGTGGTGGGTCTATGCCCTCCATCCCTTTTACTAATCTTCCTACTGATTTGATTGCTTTTTAGGGTCTGCCTTTGATAGTATTTTGTCATCTGCTCCTGTATCTATTGTTGTCTGTAGCTGTTTGTTTGTTCTATTTGCTGTTGTGAAATTTGATGGTTATTTAATTGTTGATTTTATTGTGTTAGCCACTTCAGTTTCTTTGGTGGGAAGAAGCACTGTACAAACTGCTCAAACAAACAAACAAACAAACAGTATACAACATCTAGAAAAGTTCCTAACTGGGAGGAAGCATAAATAAATATAGATTTTAGCACATGCACAAAACAGTTTAAGAGAGAAACAAGGAGAGAGATGCTTAACACCCTGCATAACACACATCTTTATGTATTTTGCAAAAATGATTATTGGAACTTACTATAATTTTCCCCTGGATATACAAGTTATTTTCATATGAGAACAAAATTAAACTTGTTCCTCCTTAACTGATTTTCTTTTATATGCATGGCACTTGTCAGGATCACAGCAGAATATAAAATGCATCTCACAGACCTTTCTATAAACCGGTTTGTATGGATGGGGAAAAAGAGGAGCAAGCTGTAGTTTCAACTGTCTTTTCTTTCTTAGTTTTCCATCCACATAATACTAATTGAGAATTAAGAAAGCAGGCTGAAATTTTTTTCACTTATAGAGTTCCAAACATTGTTGGCTGCTTTGCCAATGCAGATACCTTGGTTGTTGTTTTTTGATTCCAGCATGTGTGGGGACCCAAGGACTCAACTACTATAAATTCAAGCTATGTTCTTAGGCTGCACCATGCCCTGCTTTTGTAATGCAAATGGAAGGCACAAAGTGTCTCTTTGATAATATGCAGTCAGGAGACAGAAAAGGTTTCACTCAAACAGTTAAAGTAATTCATAAAGCTGAAAAGAGGGCAAGGCAGCATTATGATTTAAAAACAAAACCCCCCACCAAAAATGTATTATAGATCTACATAATTTTGTCAATATAAATATTCCAGATACAAACTCTATGATGAAAATTGTACCATTAGTTTTGCTTTATAGGAAAAAAGTTTTGATTAAGCAGAATTAGAAGTTATATCGGTTATAAAATATTATGCTTTAAATATATGAATGATTTAAATCAACGGCTAGTTAAGGTTAATCTGTGCAATGTTGCTGGTATAGCAGCATTAAAACCAGAGTTTTTGCTACAACTTTTTCTAATAACGTACATGTTAAAGCGGAGTCCCCAATATGGCACCCATAGGCACCTCCAATGGTGCCTGTGAAGGGGTCCTCAACGTGGTGTCAGTGGGCACCCAAAAATATCCCCACTTTTTAATATACGTACATGGATTTGTATGAAATGCATACAACTTTCTAGCAACTATACATAGGCTTCAACAAAAGCGGACCAAATATCCAAATAAGTATCCATTTGAAAGTGGTGTCTATATGCCACCTGTTTAAATATTGAAAGCATTGTATGGTCCTCTGGCCATTGCATTATAGGAGATGAGTGTTTATCCTTCCAAAAGGGTGCGGAGAACCCATTCATGGTGACCATGTATTAACCTCCATGAAGCAGGTTAAGCATTATTTCAAAGAGCATTATTTCAAAGAGCATGTACATCAGTGAATATTAAAGACTGTTCCAGCACAAAATTTATCTGTTTAATAACCTCCTCCCCAAAAGAAGCAACTATTGGACATTGCCAAAACATATGTTTTAAAAAAGTATTAGCTGTATTGCACCGCCACAAATTAGCCAAATTAGACAATCCCGCATTAAATAGATGAAACAAAAGTTTTTGCTGAATAAGATGCAGCCATAGACATGACAGGTAGACACCAAAACGGGAACCCACTGATTATTCATTTTGTGGTGGTGCCCACAGCAGTTTCTCAAATTCCCAAATGTGCCCACGGGTCCAGAAAGGTTGGGGACCCATGTGCTAAAGTCTTACTTGGGTTGGGGTAGGGGACGGTAATAAAACGGCTATAGTGGACCACATCTCATTATTAGATACCGAAGTTTATCTCGAGGCCATTTTCTAGGAATGCATTAAATTTATCATGGGCAAGGCAGAGCTCTTAAAAAATATATACTACTAATGGTTGTCCTCCTTCCCCCACCGCCCCAATGTTCAGCCAAGCACACTGCTTTTATGAACCCTCTTTTGGGACATTTTCCAGTCTAGCTCATGTTAGGTCAGTTGCTTCAAGGCCCATTTCCAACCTTTTAAACTGCAGATTGCAGTGCTGATTCATGGAACTTGCTGCAACCTTTTATTTTGTTTTATTTTCAGTTTCAGCAAAGAAGCAGGTCTATGAGATAAGGAATAATTAACCTAGAATTTGAAGGAAGATGACTTAACCTAATTTGAATTTAGCAACAGCTTCTCTACAGAATAACTTGCAAATGTTCTATAGTCATAATGCTGTGGTATTATTACACTGGGTAATGCATTAGGTCTGGGAATGTTATTAACGTGGTTACCAAGATGGGAAGAGTAATACATCACTGTGCTAGAATACACATTTGCTGGAGAACTTTGTGAAAGGACTGCATTTGGAGAAATGGTATTGTTAAGGTATCATTCTGGGCATAGTCCTATTGTGTTTTTACCGTTTGCTGCTTTATGACTATACTTAAAGTGGTGGGGCAATGAAGGGGAAATGGCCACCCTGTTTAAAAATATTTTTTTATATCCATTTGGCTGTTCCTTAAATCATAGTAGTAAACTGTGAAAAAGAGTGCAGAGAGAAAATTGCACTTTTTTGTCACTTTGATTTATCCTGTTACTACTAAATGCCTTCTGTGATTCAGAATGCTGTGCTGGAAACTCCCTTTTTCAGAATGGGGGAGACAGGGAGTTGAGAACAGTGAGAGCAAATTGTACTAGTACTCCAGAGATGAATGACTGCACTAGGAAGCTACGCCTTGGACATCTGGAGCTCCCTCCGTTTAGAGGTTCACGAAAGCCCAAGTGTTTTGAGGGAAATATGTTAACATAGTTGCTAAAAGTCACTCTGGGCTGCAGAGGCTATTTGTGCTTCCAGTGACACAGATGAATCAATGAGTACCCCATTGATCCTTTAGGGTAGGGGCAGGCAACGTGTGGCCCTCCAGATATTTTGACCTACAACTGCCATCGATCCTAGCCAGCATAGCCAGTGGTGAGGGATCATGGGAGTTGTAGGCCAAAACACCTGGAGGGCCACAAATTGTCCATCCGTGCTTTTAGGGGAAGTGCAGTCTCCTAGAATAGGTTGAACACCAGTTACATGGGCAGACAAATCACCACTAATAATCCCTCCTCCTTGTCCGGATTGAGCCTCAGTTCATTGGCCCCAGCCCATTAAAGCTTCCAGGCACTGATTTAGCACTCCCACTGCCTCACCTGCATTAGATGAAAGGGAGAAGTAGAGCTGGGTGTCATGCACATATCGATGACACCTCACTCCATATCTTCAGATGACCTCACTCAGAGGTCTCACGTAGATGTTAAAAGCATGAGGGATAAAATAGAATCCTGCAGGATCCCAAAGCACAAATCCTGAGCAGTTGAGCAGAAATCCCCCAGCACTGCTTTTTGGAATCAGCCATCCAGGTATGAATGGAACCACTGGAAAGTAGTATCCCAACTCCTAACTTGAACAGTTCTCTACAAGGATACCATGGTCTCTCCTGGCAAAGCTCATCCCACAGGGTGACCAAGGTAGTTTCTGTGCCAAAATCATGCCTGAAATGAAATGGACTAAGAAAATCAGTTTCATCCAAGAGCACTTCGTATTGACTGGCGACCAACTAGGAAGCGGATGTTAGCCATTGGCTGGTAGTTGTTCACATCTTCCCAGTCCAGGGCATTTTTTAAGGAATTGTCATATCACAGCCTCTCTTAATGTAGCTGGGACTGCCCTCTCTCTCAAAGAGGCATTTACTACCTCCTGCCTGGACCCTTCTGTAGATGTAATAAGCCAAGGCAAGGGTCAAGCATACAGGTGTTTGGCTGGATTTGGTCAGAACAAAATTGGACCAGAAGGTGTCCTAGTCACCTCTGTTGGTGTAGATGTAACACTACACTATGGTTAAGGCTGAACATGAAAGGGAGGTTGAATTGATACAGGAAAGAGGAGAGATAGCACAGGGAAGGAATGTGGAAACACACAAAGCAGTCTAAATCTCTTAACCATGGTTAAAAGAATGAGAGACATGGCCTCTGACCACTATTAAAAGCCCCCCACAGACACACCCAAATCAAGTTGATCTGATAGAGGTGGGATGTGATGGAACATAAAAGATACTGGATCCAGACTTAGTCATACTTAGAGTAGACCCATTGAAATTAATGGGACTTAGTCATGACTAACTTAAGCCTCATTGATTTCACTGGATCTACTCTAAATATCTCTTAAGCCTGGATCCAACTATTTCGGAATGTAGAGATCAAAACAGCTGGCTTTTTTTCCTATGCACTGGAAAACTCCCCATTCAAATTTTTCATTTGACATGGAATGCACTGGGGTTGTTCACACAACATGACAACCCAGAGTATTGGTTGAATGGTGGGTTGTTGAATTGTGGGTTGTTGTGCTGTGTGAACCCAGCTGCACTAAAAAAAAACGTGGTTTGTTAACCACAAACAACCCACGAAGAGTACTCATGGTTTGTTGTAGAATTGTGAATGCTGGGTTTTTTGTAGTTAATAAACCATGGTTTGTTAGCACGGCTGGGTTCACACAACACAACAACCCATGATTCAACAACAGCCCATACTCAACCCGTACTCAATCCATTCTCATGTTGTGTGAATCAGGTCACTGAGTGGTATTATGCTGGTTATCGGTTTCATCCCCCTTCTGCAATAAGGGGATAATAATACTTACAGCTTTTGGAAGCAGCTTCCACTATTCAAAAAGAGCCATTGGGCTACAGGTACACATGTTTGTATATAATGTGTAATATGCTCCTGAGACCGTGTGTCTGAACTGCTTTGAATGCTCTAAGCATTATTATTATTATTATTATTAATATTATTTGTTACTAAACTTTAAGTCTGAGCCTAATCGTAGGGCAGGTGGTAAATCTTAATTAAAATATTCTGTGCATTTTTTAAAAAAATGTACTTTTTCAACTATTGTTCATTTGCATTATGCTGGGAACCCCCTCACCCCCCCCCTCATGAGCTATCCCTTTGGAGTAACTTCGTATTGCTTTTAGTTGCCTTAAATGTAGCAATGCAAAATGCATTCTAAAATTCATACATCTTAAAATTAATTCATTCTAAAATACATTCATGATGTCAAACAACCTGCACTTTGGATTTATCTTTGCATGGGTCAGGAAAATAGTACTATATTTGTTATTCGTTGAAAGTAGTAGTTGTTGTTGTTGTTGTTGGTGGTAGTAGGACATGGTTGCCAATGCAACCTTCATAAATAGCCAGTGGCCTTGTTGCAGTGTAAACGATTAGACGTGGTATCAGAATGCTGTTGTGAGCCTGGTTGTTTTGAATTTGCTCATTTGCCCACCTGCAACCTGAGCCACTTCCCCTCCCCCTGTGACCCTAGCTATGAAAGGTAAACTGCATTCTTCCAATATACGGTACATGTGCACTGGATTGATTCTAGGAAGGGAGCATAAGCCTCACCATACATAATCACTGTTTTATGGCTTTCACTCATTTGAAGGTGTTAATGCAGATCAAATGGAAAACACTCCAGAAAGAATAGTGTTGGCTACTGCTCTGCCCTATATGTGGTCCTAATCGTTAATTCTTATTGTAAGATCTAAAGGTAATTTTGTTTGCTCTCCTAATGTGTTACAGCTCTCCCAGAGGCTTGAACATATCCTTTCTCAAATTCCCATCTTGATCAATTGTGTGCAAATAATTAAGCTTTTAAGAGATAGTGGTATGAGGCTAATGTACACAACTGAAGTAAAGATCTCCAGTCACTGTTTATCGAACAGTGGCCAAATCTCCTCTGATATCCCAAAGTGATCTTTGTGATAAGTATACTTCTCAGCTGAAATCAGCGCTATGTTAATAATTGACTGGTTCTAAAGAGTTTTTGTTCCCTTAAAAAAAAGAAGTAGAAGAAAAGAGGATGGGATGAGCATGTGAAAACATAGTGGTCACTGCTATATTGAAAGGGAAGAGTCAGCAATAGTGCAGAATTAATTTCCATGTTTTTATTATTAAAATGGCAGTTCTCAGAGCTGTCTTCTTTTCTTCTGCTGCTATGCAATGTCTGCTATTGCCTGTAGCATGTGCCTTACTAGCCCCGTGGGTGAGAATGCAACAAGGCTTTGAATGTTTTTACAGCAGCCTAGCCTGTGGCATGTTGATTCTTTGTCAAGGGTTTTGTTGTTCTGTTTTTAGTCTGTAAGGCAAAATTCATACTATCTGCAAAAAGCTTATAATAAAGATTCATAATGTTTCAGGTATTTGAAACACTGCAATTCATTAAAGAAAAGAAAAGACCCAACCTCATTGTGAACTTTTTGCTGGAAGAGATTATCTACATGAAGTAATGGCTTTCATGTGATTATAGCAATTATAGGTTTTTCATGAAACTGAACATTTATGCTGCACTAAGCCAATAACCAGACAGGGTGGGGTGTGGGGGAGAAGGATCAGATGACCATAAACGTGCCATGGCTTTAAAGAATTTTATTATGATACTTTTAAAGTACTTGGGGTTTTGTGTCTGTCTCCCCCCCTCCCCCCCGCGCACGCTCTTTTTATTTTATTTTATTTTATTTTTTTACAGTAGCTGTATTATTCTGGTGGCTAATTTTATCTGTTCTTGTCGATTTGTAAAAAGTCCAGAACAATTGAAAATTGCTCAATGGAGACAGAATTCTCAGTCCAAGTAGCTTGAGGCTGTCTTGAAAATTCTTCTTCCTGCATGGAATTAGGCATAGCTTACTCAGTTATGTAAAGTCAGATCACATGCAAAGTGGCAAAGCAAAATGAGGAAGAGAAACAGGGTTCTTTGAACATCAGAGTAATAAATAGCTAATTCTAAATAAATAAAATGCTATTAATCTGTGTTGTAAGCATTTGAAAACGATGGGAGGGTTGCTCAGTGTATTGTGAAATAATATAGGACCAATTCTATGAGTCACTGCATCACTAAAGGAGTTATCAGAACAGGCTCAATGACTAGAACAGTGTTGTAACATCACAACCTGTGGTACTGCTCCAGCCGAGCAAGACATCTTGGAGCTTTGCACTGATGTAGCTGGATGGATTAACACTGCTGCTGTACTTGAAACAGGTACCATTACCTGCCATTTCATGCAGAGCTGTTTTATAGGACAGAAATAGGTAGAGACAATGGAACCCGGTAGAAAAGAGGGACCGAGGAATGACTCACAGGTGTAGAATCCTAGGCATTTGAGGCATCACACAGTCCAATTGTGTTGGCACATCCCCAAATAAGGTGTTAGAAAAGAATTGCAACTGACACCCAGCCTAGAGGGATAACCTCCCCCATTTGCCTCACATAGTTAATACCACTGGATCTCCATTGCTGTGCAGCTACTATGACTTTGCAGCTGTAGGTCTAATTAGGTCAGGGGCAGGGGGCTGACCATATTGATGGGTATTACTAAAATGTATATGTTAGTATTATTAAGTGACCTGACAAGAGTCAGAGTGACAGCTAACTGTTTATATTGAAGCCAAAGACCAGTGGCCAGAATGCTGTGATAGTAGGTAAGTAGCTTGGCGATACTTTAAGGCAGCACTGGAGAGTCAAAACTATGAAGCAGGCATAAGACTTGCTGGCCTGGTTCACACGCCACAATATTGCGGCTATTATTGTGAATGCGCCTGTTTGTGCTCGCTGCAAGCGGGAGTGGCTAAACCAGTGTTCTCCAACCTTGGGCTCCAAGATGTTTTTGGCCTACAACTCCCAGCATGCCCCAGCCAGCTGGACCTTCCATCCATGCTTTCCTGACTGTGATGTGCAAACCAGGAATTCTGGCTTGTCTCTCCCACAACAAGCCAGAGTCATAAGCCAGCAACAAACTGTGGGTTATTTCTCTGGCTTGTCAGGAATGGCTTGTTTTGCCATTCCTGCTTGCAGTGGGAGAGATTGGGCAGCATGCACAATAAGCCACATGCAAACCGGGCCAGTGAAAAGTTCCCAAACATTAACGTCCTTTCCATCTTTCTGTAAAATGTAGCAGTACAAACTTCTACTAATGTAACTGTAGATATTCAGCATGTTTAGGCAAAATCCTATGCATGTTTAGACAGAAAAAGTCCTACAACTCCCAGCATGTTCTAGCCAGCCATGGGTGGGAGATGTAGGACTTTTTTCTGTTCAAACATGCATAGGATTGCACCTTCAGTTAGTGTTAAACTGTAAGTTAAACTGTAATGTAACTTCAATCTTTCTTTTATTCTTTGCAAAGAACTTTGCAATGATCTCAGAAGCGGAGAAGTCTAGTCCGAGAGCACCTCTGTTTATTTTATTTGCTGACCCACACTGGCTCTCACATAGCAACATTATATTTGTATTTACTGGACTTTGGACTACTCTTGGAAGTAAATTCCAAAGTAGAATCAGTTCTAGGTCTTTCTGAGCCCTTGAGCAAGAGGCTCTCAGTGGGCTCGCCTAGTCTCATTTTGTTCATGGATATGTGAGGGTGGGAGACAATGCCCTTGAGAATGTAAAAAAGTGCTTTTCTTTACTCATGTATAACCACAGCCAAACCTCAAAACATTGGAGATTAGGGGAAGGGGCTTCCAGGACAAAGTAACATAGTATCTCTCATTTAATATATGAATGGAATTTACACCGGTAGATCACACCAAGGACAATTCTTGCTACTAAATGTGCATAGGAATCGCCCCATGTGTGCACTAGCAGGGAAGGTGATCCCCTAAGCTAGTATTGGAGGATGCTGTCCCATCCAGTGTTGAAGTAAGGTTCAGCTGCCAGTCCAGTTGTCTTTCTATATGTGGAATAGGTGGCCTGAGGCAAAGATGACCTTTGCCTCAGGCAGCAGAGTATCTTGGGCTGGACCTGCCGGTATGTGATTATGTGGAGAAAAGTATCATGTGCTATGTAAACCAGTGATTCATGTGTACACACTGCAGTGATTATCATAGTCATGGCAACTCAAAGAAGTACTTGGAACAGTGTATTCCCCCCCCCCCCATGTTTTCTGGAGGAAATGTAGAGAAAACACTGAATCTTTGCCAAATTTTGTTAGAACTGAAAGCATGTGTCTTCTGTGAATTAAGATTAGACTAATAGCATTGTAAATCACAGTGAGTTGTAATCTTGTTTTTTAAAAGTTGGCCAGAATAGATTATTTTAAAATAGTATTGCTAATCCTAACAGCAGAAGTTGAATTTCTGATTTAATATTTGTGTTCATACCTGATAGCAACTGAACTCTCCATGAGATTTATAAAATACAGCTATTTTGATCAGGAGTAGGTAGCTGGGCTGGACTACTGGAAGGAAATTCATAGGTACAGTGAATGTTAGTTAGTAAGATGTAGGCCTGATCTTGGCGTAAAACCAGAATATGGAGTCATGCTGATAATCAAAAAAAGGTTTTCTGTGGTATTGTACAAGCTGTAGAAAATGACAGCATGCATGATTCGCTCAAATAAGAGTCAAAACTTTGTACAACTGCAACAACAGTCTTTCCCCAGTATCAAAGTGCTTGCTTGTATCCTAAGCAGCTCTTTCTACACTTCACTAATCATTATAATTGGCTTGTCTTTTACTGCCATTAATTATATGATGTAGTAGTCCATTAATAATTATGAGAGTGACACACCTCAGCATTTTCATCTTTAATTATAGATACTGCACTTTTATGATTCAACAAAACTGGCTGGTAAAACTATTATTTTTATATATACATTTAATATGTATTTATGCACGTTTACTCTCGTATTTTTCAGCATCCCTACCCTTCAGAAGAACAGAAAAAGCAGTTGGCACAAGACACAGGGCTCACAATACTTCAAGTGAACAATTGGTAAGTAATTGTACTTTAGTGTTTACACACAATCAGTATTCCGTCCCTCTGGCAACCAGCAACTAATGATTTGCATTATGATGATGCATCCTTCAGTAGCCTGCTTTATTTGCTAGTTTATGCCCGCAAAACCAGCATAGCCTAGAGAATGTTTTCAGCTAGGGGAACTAGTTATTTTACTCCTGCAGAATTATGGATATTTGCTTTCCCATAGCTTGGGAAATAGTTAAATTTCAATACAGAAGTATTTGTGTGATGCTTGGCTCGAATGGATCTGTTTTAGGCCATCCTTCAAGAAATCAATTTCTCACCAGCAAGGAAATTACAAATAAATTGACCATTATTATAGTTCTTTGATCGTCATTATTTTAATTTCCAGCTTCATTTGTATTAAACTGTTATTCACAATTGCTGCAGTCCAGCATACTGGCAGCTTAAATCCCATTAAAGTCAATGTAAATTAAGCAGCCTGAGCACAGGATGGCACACCGATGGCTGAGAAAGATGGTGACGTCGCAGCGTTAGTTTAAAAGGGAATAAACTGAAGCAAATCTTCCCAAAATCTTGGCTGAGGGGAGCGCGAAAAATAGGCTGCTTTAAAAAATGTAAAGCTTTTGCTGTTTCTGATTACATGGCTCCTAATTTAGCCCAAACAAATCACCATAAGATTTTAAAAAAATGCTATAATGTATTGCCATTTGTTCTTGCATTGAAATGCAGGTTTTCCGCAGTATACCAGAAAAAGACTTATAACTGAAGCATATTGAAATCTAATGCTGTGTAAAATTAAGTGTATCTAATTAATTGTCCTAATATTTTTAAATTAGTGTTTACGATGTGGAAACCTTATCCTCTTTGAAGTAATATCCAGAAAATGGTGAAGGCAAGCTCAAAGCCTGGGGTGGGGTGGGGGAAAGAAATGGGAGAGGGCCAGTTTCTAGACAAAAGTATTTCTTCTTTTATTCAGTCAGTGTCAGAGATTAATATTGCTGAGGCTTTGATTACATGGCCTAATCCATTTTAGTGAATAAATTTGGTTTTGATGCCTTATTGCACCTGCATTAACCAACCTTTCTCAGTTAGAGCGACTAGGGACCGATGGGAGAGGTTTCAGATATATTAAACCCCATTACAGAAAATGTAATTTCTGTCAATATAATCCCATGTATTCTTCAATTTAGTACTTTGGAGATAACAAGCTACTTACAATATATTTGCCTTCAGAGGATTAATTCACAAAGTGCACTATCTGTGAGACACAGACGGACTCGCATAATCATAGCTTGTAAGGGTTATCAATTTCTGTGACCTTACAGCAGACATGGGAGATCAATTTGTTGTAGCCTTTTAAATACGTTGAATAATGAAATCACAGAATGCTTTTGTGTGTTGAATTGCACTTCTAGATACTTATTTTTGAATACCATGTTTAAAATCCATTCCCAAATAATAAAAAATTACATGTCAATCACTAATAGGGACATCAGAATATAAAAGCACACGATGCAGATTTATTACCATAACTTGCTTGGCTATACATCTTTGTGTCTTGGTCTATCTGATCCTTAAGACTGCTAGGTAGTTTTGCAAATATGCACTGCTGTTACTTATAAAGTAGTATGCAGGGAAATGCTGTGTGTTGAGATTCCTAGTTTGGAGAGAAATTGTAAAATATATGTCTGTGTGTAGCTGCTGTTAATATAAGAACTATGATTGCTCTGCTTTCCTCCTAGTCAAAATACAATATAATCCAGACAAAGTTAAGCTACTTTTACCTCCCATTTATTTAAATGGAGCAACTAGTTACATGCTTATCTCTCTTTCACTGAAACCAGTGGAAGTTAATATAGCAACTTTGGCTGGATCATGACCCATAGTAAATGTAACTACAGGATGAATGGCTTGGGCATATTTGCTGCTGAGTTTCTACAGCAGGGCTAGACAATGTGTAGCCTTCCAGATGTTTTGGCCTACAACTGCCATCAGCCCTAGCCAGCATAGCCAGTGGTGAGGGATGGTGGGAGTTTTAGGCCAAAACATCTGGAGGGCTACAAGTCGCCCACCCTTGTTTTACAGAATAGGTTGAGACAGCAGGTTACCCAAAGAATACCTGCTAGTACTGTTCCACATATGCTTCTGCAAGAGTTTGTGCAAATGTTTGTTATATAGTAGTGCGTATGATAGATAGGTTCTACGGCAGTTCTCGTGCTTTTGCTTATGCAAGCTCTTGTGTGAACAGAGGAACATCTTTGGATTTAGTTTCACTTTTCTCGTGCGATGGTCCACCGCTTGTTCAGAAACAGCCCTTCTGCAAGCACAAGACACTTAAATGCAGATGAATCCTCTAACCAATCTTTTAGTGGACTAACCAATTGGTAGCATTTTGAAAGCAAGCTTTTAGACATGGTGCTTCTTTGTGTTAAGATGGAATCATCAGAGTTTCTATATCAGTTTGTTTTTAATGCTATTTTTTATCTGCTGCTTTAGATTTTGCTGCTGTTTTAGTGCATTCATTTCAGTATTTTTGCTATGTTGTTGTATTTTTTATTCTTATTGTATGCCAGCCTGGAGAAACTTTTTTTAAGGGTGGGGTATAACTACCATAAATAAATAAATAAAATTTAAAAGTCATGAAAATGTAAAAGGAGGAGAAGGGGGAAAGGGAAGAGCAAAAGCTATTGAGTTCATTAGAATTTCAAATGAGTCAAGAAGACACACAAGGCACATCTTTTACAGGAGGAGTTTAGATGGTGAGGTAATGCTGTCAAGGTTCCGCTACTGCAGGGACCCCTTGATCTGCCTTTGGGAGATCTCTGCCTCTTCCCAAAGCCTCTCTAGGTTATCAAGTCCTTTGCCTGCTTCCAGTAATGTGGGTGTAGGCTGTAGACGTGGTGAATAAGTCACTCCAAACTCCAGGGTAAACAACAACACTTTACTAATAATATTAGGGTATTTACTTAATAGAGTGGTTATAATCCAAAAGCAAGTATGATAAAATAAAACAAACAAACAAACAATCCAATGGTCTCTATTTAACTTCAGACTACCTATATCCTATGCAGCCAGTTTCTCTTTCACTCTCTCTGCTGTTTCTCTGCTGCCAGCTCTGCTGCTGCTTCCAGCTCTCTCCCGGCACACACTGACTGCTAGCTGACCACACCCCACATATATAGTCTTCCCAGGACTGGAAGGTTATAACCATGTGACCTTGCACAGGAGAACTAATTCTTAACTTCTATTGGGTAACTTAAAACTCTCAAACTCCCCCTCCCATCCAAGTGTTTGGGCCTTCAGGCTTCACTACTCGAGGGAAGTGTTTGGGCCTTCAGGCTTCAACAAACTGAAGCCTGTGTAGGCCTCAACAAACCCAATCCTGTGTAGGCCTCAATCCCTCACAAATGCGAAGCCATAGTTTTTGTTAGAGACTGCACCGTTCTTATGTTGTTCCTGCCCTGTTTGAACAATAGAGGACTCTTGTTCTGGGCAGAGAATAAGATGGTCTGGCTTAGGGTGGGCTAGAAATATATCCTCTGCTTTTCTTCACTTATATCAGCTTTTATTAGAACTCTCACATTAAGAACCTTGCAAGGTGGAGCCTGTGAATTATTCTAGCCCGTGAGGATAGATTGTCAACATAGATAATATTTTATCAACAATTATGAATGGTGGGTATGACTAACATGTAATATCCTAGGGGGAACAGATGTGGTTTAGGATAGCTTCTTAAGGAAATTTCTGTATTTTAATGAACACAGGATGTTTCTGAACAGGGATGGGCCAACTGGCACCCTCTCTGATGCATCTGCCCCCTGAGATTATCTTAGCTTGGGGAGAGCCTGGGGATTCTGTGCTGTGGTACCGGACAGCATCCTGATGGGCCCACATTGGAAAAGCTGCTTCTTTTCCTGCAGCGGCAGCCTCTTTCCCAAGTCTGGGGCTACTAGCCTATCTGCCTCTCAGTGAGTTCCAGGCTCTTAAAGGAGTGTGTGTGTTGTGTGAAGGGGGGGGGGGAGCTTTTATCAGACTACAACCTGCCCCAAGCATCTTAACCTCTTACTCCCATGCTGATGGGAGTTGACCACTTCATGGACAAAAGTATGTGTGTGTGTGTGTGTGTGTGTGCACGCATGTGCATTTGCACATGTGTCTGTGCATCTTCACTTTCATATTGTCCCAGGTTAGGAATGTTTCCTCTGACAATAACACATTGAGGTGGCCTGCGGTAATCCATTCTCTCTCAGCTTTAGCTTCCCATCTGCACTGTGGGGATTATAATATTGACCTACCTGACGGGAGTGTTGCAAGGACTGGATGTGAAGTTCTTTGAACTCTTTAAAGCACTGTGCAAATTCTAAGTATTACTGTTTCTCATTGTGCCAGATATGTCTTCATAGTGTGTGTGTGTGTGTGTGTGTGTTTGGAGGAGAAAGGCTAGGTTGAAATCCATACCTTTTCCATGGAATTGTAATTAGAATGTACTGCTTATTGTCCCACCACAATGGTTCAAAACTTTGTGTGTGTGTGTGTGTGTGTATAAAACAACTTTTATATATAACACAGAACATTTTACAGTCTTTCAAATACCTCTCACAATCCTCTGAAGGAGATGTCTTGTTTTTTTACAAATGGGGAATTAAGATTGAGATACTGACTTGCCTAAAACCACTCACTGAAGTGGGATTTGAATTTTACCTGCTTTTAGTCTATGAGTCAGAAACTTGCAGCCACTGTGACCAAATCTGGCCTTACAAATGTTGCCACCTGCACTTATCTCCAGATTGGCAGCCCAGGGGTGAAATAGAGGTGTGGAGAGAACTATGGCTTTGTTGTGCTGATGCAACCCTATACTGGGGCAAGCAGCTGAGGTCTGTCCAACCTCAGTATAGCTCTTACTGGATCTATGGAATTCACTACCAAAAGATGTAGTGATGGCAACCAGCCTGGATACCTTTAAAGGGTTTTTAAAGACACATTTATAGGGAAAACGACTAGCAATGGCTACCAGTCATGATATCTATATGTGACCCCCCAGTATCAAAGGCAGTATGCCTCAGTATACCAGTTGCCGGGGAAGGTGAATGGAAGGGTGTTACTACATCCGCATCCCATTGTGGGCTTCCTATAGGCATCTGATTGGCTGTTTGTGTGAACAGAATAATTGACTAGATAGGCCTTCGGTCTGATCCAGCACAGCGTTCCTTATATTCTTATGTTCATAGCCCAGAGGCTCAGTTTAAAACCGCTGATGCTTCCCCCCTTCTTGTCCCGACGTTTTTGCAACTCTCCCCCTGCCCTAGATCAGTTGCAGTGGCTGTGGACAATCTGGGGTGTTTATATCTAGATCCTAGGCATGCCTGGCCTTTGCTGAGGCTTAGCAATCGGCTGCACTACAGTGAAACTGTAATTGTCAAACTAGAGATTATGGAAATTATATGTAAGTAAATATTTCTGAGCTATTCTGTAAGTTTATTAATTTTTCTTAAACTTGTTTCCTACCAATTGCTCATGGTTTACTTCCCCTTTATGCAGTTGGTTCACAGGTCAGTTCGCCAGAGCTCTGAGAAAATTTTCTCTTCATTTTTAGATCTTTTGAAACTTGTTAACACACATGTACATTTTTGTATTAATGATGAGTCATTGTAAATCATGGTTGCATAGATTAAATGAAATGCTGAAGGGCAGCCTGGGTGCGGATCAGTCATGAATTATTGGCAGCAACACAGCATGTGGGAATATGGGAAATGTTCATGAAAAACAAAAACTCATGTCTTGGTAGCATGATACTTGAAATAAACTAGGAATGCTGGATTTTACTATTCTTCTGCAAGAGGGAGGCTTTTAAAAAATGCATTGCTTGTGCCATATTTCAGATGCTTCTAAGACAACAGTTACTTGTATACTTTAATTTTCTGAGAATATCCTTGATGTTTTCTTCAAACTTACATTGGTTTTGATCAAGACTGTCTAAACCAAGAGTGCAGAATGCCCTGATCTTTTTTATATAGTGGCACACTGGAATATTTTAAGATTATAGCGAGAGATAGGTTTGTAAGTCTCCTTTCTACCAAGTATTTGTGGTGTCCAAAAAAGATAAATCTCTGAACACTGAAACCTGAAAATAACAACACAAAACCAATTAAAGTCATATAAGACCAGATTGCAGTGGCTTAGAGAGCCACAACACATTTGCCCCTGGATTTGGTTAATGGGAGCTTCCTGTGAAGCATGGGAGGAGGGGAAATGTGGACACCTATAGACCCAGTAGGAGTCGCCGTTCAGTTGAAGCCCAAAATATCTGGAAGGCTTCTATCTGCCTTCCCCAGCCTTAAAGCACAGTGCTATTGAGAACAAGTGTGATGTAGTAGTGGCTAGAGCAGGGCTCTCCAATCTTGGGTCCCCAGATGTAGCTGGCCTACAGCTCCCAGCATACCCAGCCAGCATGGCTAATGGCAAGGGATTCTGGGAAGCTGTAGTCCAGCAACATCTGGGGACCCAACGTTGGAGAGTCCTGGGCTAGAGTGTTGGGCTTGGACCTAGCAAAGTCAAGGTCAAGTGCTCACTTATCAGTGAAGTACACTGGGTAGCAAACCTGGGGAAATCTTTCTCATAGCCTAGCCCTACCTCAGAGGACTATTGTAAGGTTAACATTTCATTCTGAGCTCCCTGATGGAAGAAGAAGCTTCCACTGTGAGCAGCACTGGTAGCTGCAGTAGAAAAATTCAGTTGGAGATCATAGTGATAGGGCACATACCATGAGCAATTAAGATAGAATACTTCCACTTAACTGCTTATTGTAATTAAACTTAATGAGGCTGAGCAGCTTAAGTGGACATTTTGAAATTCAGGTGCCTTGTGAATCATGGAGAATAAGGCTATCAATAGCCACAAGTCATGTTGGCTATATGGTACTTCCAGAAGCAGAGGCAGTGTGCCACTGAATACCAGTCACTGAGGAACACAAGTGGGAGGGTGCTGTTGCCTGCCTGTCCTGCTTGTAGGCTTTTCCAGAGGTCTCACTGTGGGATATGGGATGCTGGGCTTGATAGGCCTTTGGTCTGACCCAGAATGGCTCTTCTTATGCTCTTATGTCAGGATTCTAGTTCTGAAAATGTTAATTGGTCCCTGATTCTAAGTGTGTTTACTTAGAACTATGTCCTGTTGAATTCAGTATAAATTCTGAGCAGTCTAATCTAGCAAGTGCCCAGGAAAAGAGTCAGGTCACTCTGGTGTTCCATGAGCCTCTTGAGAAGTTCAGAGCATGACAGCCCATAAGAATAATGAGTCCCTGTTTTATCCTAACTAATGGCTTTGGGGTAGGGGTTGCGTGACAGCTGTGGGGTGATCTGCCAATCGAGTGGACTGCCTACGGATACGTGCTATTTCATGTAGACAAGTAATGGCAGAGGAAAGAGGAAATCAGTGCTGGGGATCAGCCTTGAGAAGTAGCAAGGATGGGGCTAATCCTTTCCTGCTGGACAATCTTGTGGATTTAAAGGACGCTTGGGAGTACGTGATTGGGAGGTTTTCACGAAATTGCGTTGTTCTGGCCAAGTGTATGGGAGTGTGAAAGCAGCAGGCCTTCTGGCTTCAGAGCTGTGCCACACTGCCCTCTTAGACAGAAAAAAAGGAAAGGCACCATGCAGCAACCCAGAGGGGCAACTGCCTCCCAGCATTGGCTAGCATTTTTTCATAGGCTAGCCCAGAGCGCACTCAAAAGTCATTAATGACACTCCTCTGAGCTGCAGGGGAAGGCAGACATAATAGTCTCAGCCACTCACTGGGTTTGATGTTTTGTTAAGAATAGCTGGCCTCCTCAGGTGTAACAGGAGAGAAATACCAGTGGAAGGTCGGGGGCAGATCACATAGCCCCTCAGTCCTTCCTCTGCCCCCACTGCTTTCCATAGAAAGGCTTATTTATTAAGGAATTATACTGATTCTTTGCTATCACATCTTCAGTTGCTATCTCCCACTATAGTAGAATTCAGCAATACACTGAACATAATCTGAATATAGTTGTCTCTGCCCACCCTCCCTCAGTTTCATGCATGACAGCATGAACAATCGTGCATTTCCATTATTTCATGTTATGTGCATGAGCATAGAAAGGTCCTGACAGGGTAGAGATAAATAATGGCCCCTTTCCCATGTGACAAAAACCTCCATGAATGAAAAATCCAGAAAGAGTCGTACAATTACTTATGAGCTGGGCACAAACCTTATTTAGGACAACAATGGATCAATCTGTAACTTCTTTGTAAAGCCAGATCCTTTTTTCCTGTTAGACAATGTTAAATAATTACTGCTTGTGCTTCAAGGAAGCACAAGAGTTCTTTAATCCTCTGCCAGCAATATATATATATATATATATATATATATATATATATTGTGTGTGTGTGTGTGTGAGAGAGAGAGAGAAAGAGAGAGATTCCAGGACGTAATCCAGAAATTTTAGGCTTAGTGAACTAGATGCATTCTGGATTTATGAATAATTATGTATAAATTTTCTATATACTCATGCTTCATTCCTATATTTAGGCAGCAATCCTGTGCCCATTTACTTTTGAGTAAGCCCTTTTGAATTCAGCAGGACTTATTTCCAAGTAAAAATGGACAGAACAGGGCTTTTAGAATCTTTATACATATACCTATTTACACTTGTCTCTCACAATTCTTCCACACCCTAAGCAATCATCTGATTTGCTCATATTCATAGATTTTTCATAGATCATAGAGTTGAAACTTGAAAGGGGCCTACAAGGCCATCGAGTCCAACCCCCTGCTCAATGCAGGAAACTAGAGGAGGGGTCTCCCATTCAAATAATAACCAGGCCTGACCCTGCTTAGCTTTCCACACTCAGGCAAGCTGAGCCAGCGTGAGCCACAGGCCTGCTTTCATTCTTGATGAACTGCTTTCTGCTTACTGACACAGTGGCTGGTCCCAGTGTCTGAAGAAGCTGCCCTGAGAAATCTGTAGTGACTGGGAAGCAAGATGGATTTCTTTTCATGTGGAAGAGATACCAAAGGAACATGCTGTCTCTCAACCATTTTCCAATATTGCACCTCTTGGTCTGGAAGGGATGGTAAAAGAAAACCTCTTCATAATTGCATCTAGAAATAGCATCAGCCTTTTGCTCGTGCTGGTTTAAATTTGGCCTCATAACTGCTAACCTCCGCTCTCCCCATCAACAATGTATTGTATGTCTGTCTGTCTGTCTGTCTGTCTAGACCATCCCTCACCCAACAAAGTAGATTCCAGGATGGTATACCAACATAAAATTACGTATAAAATGTAATACAAATACAGTAAAATGTTGCTCCATAAAACTGAGAGGCATTAAAACAAAACTCACCAACCAGTTAAAAACCTCATAATCAAAATAAACTAAAATCAAGTTTAAAATGTCTGGACAAATAGAAATGTTTTAACCTGGTGCCTAAAAGAATACAACATTGGTGCCAGTCAAATTCCTCTCTGGAGGGTATTCCCAACACACATGGGGTGGGGAAAAGAGAACATTTATCCTGCTAAAAATAGGCTGATTCGCCTTTATTTTGTAGCAGATTATTGTTGACATAGTCATTCATGATTATTTGTTTCCAGCCCCATTGGCTTGTAAATACTTCATTGTACAAAAACGGTTAATTGTATTTGGGACACTTAAAGAAGACCACTTGTTCAAAACAGAATATCACCAGGGATCCGTTGTCTATATTGTAATTGCACTGTGAAGTCTCCTTGTGTTCATATTATATTGATAATGTGAATTTCCCTTTGGTAACTGCTGGTCAAGTATTTAATTTATATAAATGATACCGAGAAATTTCATTACATGTCCAGTGCACTGTGATTGGTTCTGTTCCATCCAAAATAAATGAGACATTCTAGTATCCAGGCCACCACATGCCACCAGGGCTACCAAGGTGATTTCTGGCAAGAATGCTAAACACATATGGCTAAAGGTCTAGGAAATAGGTTTGAGAATTGCTTGGAAGTGATCAGCCATCAGTACACAAGAATGGTAAATTAGAGAGAGAGATCCAAAATCATCCAGATCACTTGAACCTAGCAATGTGTTTTTTCAGTAGAGGTCAACTTACCGCTGTCCACCATCCCTCAAAGAGACATTGGTTATTATTGGCCCTAATGTCTCAGCTAGTTTTATCAGTCAAGATAGGCATGAGTTTTACTGTGCTTTGCCAGACTGATGCTGTAGTGCACAGGTGCAAAAAGTCTTCCCCTCTGCCTTGTCGGGCAGCCGCCCCCAAACCCCCAGTATCTGCTGCTGTTTAAAAGGGGGGAAGGTGGGGGAGAGGAAAAACATTCTAGAAACAGGCTCTATGGTTCCTGCTATATAAGCCTCATCCCTAGAATATCCCTGGATTGTTTGTTTGTTTGTTTATTATATTTATACCCCACCTTTTTTCCTGCAAGGAACCCAAGGCAGCTTACATAATCCTCCTCCTCTCCATTTTATTCTCACAACAACCCAGTGAGGTAGGTTAGGCTGAGAGTCTGTGACTGGCCCAAAGTCACCCAGTGAGTTTCATGGCTGAGCGGGGACTAGAACCCGGATCTCCCGAGTCCCAGTCCAACACTCTCACCACCACGCCACACTGGCTCTAGGGAGCACTGGCTCTAGGATGGTCCTCGGGAGCAGTGCAGGTTCCTGTCAGTTTCCTAGGAGACTCTGAGGATTAGGCTTCTATGGCCAGTATCATCGAGCCCATTTCTAGAGCATTTTTCCTATTTTTGTGGAGACAGATCAGATGGGGTGGCTTGGGAGCTTCAACACCTTAATCCTGTAACATAGAATGGATGCTGTTGCTGCTGGGATAAGTGTCAGTGGTTTGTGTGAGTGTGAATGTGTGTGTGAGTGGTGTGTGTCTGTGTGCATGTCCGAGTGTATGTTCAGCCCCCACCACCCTAGCAGACACTCGATGTGACCCTCAGGGGAGAAAAAGTTGTGCAACGCTGCAGTAGTGGCTCTGTAAAGTTCCCTTCTGATGATTCCAGTCACTTTGCATGACCAGAACCTAAGGGGTAAATGACAGTTCAGGTAAAAATTTCAAGTAAAATATGATTTATTTTCTTAGTTCACTCTCCTATCCTTTTTGTTACTGTTAAGCGGACATGCTGAGTTGTGAATCTATGTAATAACATGAATACTTTTATGAGCAATCCAAGTTACTATAAATACAAGTACTTGGCTGTAAATGTTGAAAAGCCTTCCCAAATTATCCTCTCCAACATGAGCAATCTAAAATCAATCGGGGATTGTCATGTTTCAAGGGTTGGTCTGCTTTTTTCTCATGCTCAGGCATGATTTAATAATGCCCTTACAGATGATGTTTAAACATTTAGCTATGGGTTGTTTCCCCAATATAGTGAAAAAGATGGGGAAGGCAGAGGGAAAAAAATAAAAGCAAGAAAACAAATGGAGAAAATAGTTGCATGATGATACATAAGGCAGTATACTGCTGTATCATGTTTGTTCTGCCAAACAAAATCCAGATCAAACAAATAAAAAAAAAACTCCCGCAAGGGGGTAGCCTTTTAAAAATATATTTTTATCTGTCTTCTCCATCTACGGAAGTCGTCTACAAACCAAACAGGATGGCTCTTTAAAAGTAAATTGTTATGATATTTTAAAATATTGGGCACGACGCAGCCAAAGTCAAATATTTCTAACCCTTATTTGATTCACTGGCAGACTTAACCACATGCATGAAATCAATGAGACTTACAAATGCTTCATTTTGGCTGGATCATGCCCATTCAAAATATGCGTGTTAAATTAGGTCTTCTAAATGCACATTGTGCAGCAATTGCAAACAGACTTCCACATTTATGTTTTCAGTAAGTCTTAGCTAATTGTTATGCCTTTCACCTTAAATGTCTAACTGTGATGCTCATTTTACATCTGTGGTCTATTTCTCTGTTCTTAACTGGAAGCAATCAGGAGAACTTGGTAGGTAAAAACTGTGGAGTTAATGCCAAAAGAAATCATTAAAATCAATCAAAATTATTTAGCTGGTCTATTATTTAAATAGTCATCCAGAATCGCTAGACAACCAAATTAAATTATTATTAGAAAAGCTGAACAAATAGCTTGCAGAAGGAAGTGTTAGCTTGAAAACCAATAGTTATTGTGATATAAGAAGTTGTGAAGGCCACTTTGTACATAATTATTCCCCCCCCGCCCCGCCATGGCTATTGTTCCTTGGAAAGAAAAATTATGTACACCTTTGCATGAATACACACTAGTCTATTTAGCCTTGCAGGCAAGTAACAGGAAACCATGGCTGAACAACATGTGTTCACATAGATAACAATGTATACGATATACATTTGTTTTCCATGGCAGAAGTGAAAAGTATGAAAAACATACTTTCCCAACAGCCAATAAGGGCAGACAATAAAAAATTATCCCCAGCTCTCATCAAGGTAGCCCAACTCAGCCAAGCCCAGGATGACCCCCTACTGACGATAAGTGAGATGGGAATTGGGAACAGGCCCTTTCTTGCATTTTTTCCTCTATGTCTTGCAAGATTTCTGGGACAAATAATAATTGTCACAAGGCAACTTGTTAAACAACCCTCACATAACACACGGTCCCTGGGTTTGCACGACACGACAACCCACAGCTGGGCATTGAATATGCAAATCCTTCCCAGCACATGCTGCAGCCCACCATGGCTTAAACAACCCACGCTGGGCTGTTTTGATCATGTGAGCTAGGTGATTGGGCAGGTTCACATGGCACGCCAACCCACCCTGGCAATAAGTCACGGTGGGTTGGTTGTTGCACGAACAACCCTATTGTGTACCCGACAGATGATCGGGCACACCGTGGGTTGTCACCCCCCTCCTTCCCTCTTGGTCTGCCAGGCAGCATCCCAGGGGACTTTGCAGTTCAAGCCACTCTCCCTGCTGCGATAGAGAGCCATTTTGGCTTACTGTGGCTTTTTTGCTGCTTTTTATCCCCCCCCCCCCATGCCTGTGTATGCCCCTGTGAAAACATGGGGAGCCCTGTAAAAAAAAACACTTTAAAAGGAACTGGAGGATTGACAGCTAGCTGTCAAACCATGATGCTTCAGTAAAAGGGGGTGGGCTGCACTTTTCCATCTCCCCGAACACCTTGAGTCTCGGGAATGGGTGGAAATGTTGTGGGCTCTGGGAACCATCAGGGGAATACAAAAAAAAACCCTGAGGATCACAGTGCAAAGGGGGGATAAGTCCCTCCACCCCTTTTTCACGAGCAAAGATCACTCACGTCTTTGCTTTGAATTGACAGCTCGCCTCTTGACAGCTGTCAAGACAAACCAAACTGCAAAAAACCCTGTAGGGAGCCTCTCTGGGTCAACGTCCGTGGTTGTATCTGCTGCATTTTGACAGCTGATGTCCCCCCCGGACATTACCCAGGTGAGGCTTCCTATTTTCGCACCCGTGGAAATGCACACACCTGCACCTCTGCAATTCCGGCTAAAAAAATAATTGAAATAAAATAAAATAATGAAACTATTCGTGCACATTTGGGGCACTCACAAAAAAGGGGGTGGCGAACCACTGACAGCCCTTCCAATGTGCCACTTGGGCACTTCAGAGGGGCTGTCAGTGGCTGTCGAAACGGGGATCGTGAAAAGCGATCTCTGGGAAGAAAAACAATGGTGAAAATGGGAGGAAAGCCACAGGAAGCCAAAATGGCTCTTGATCATGGGGTGGGGGCAGTGAGCCAGTGATAGTCGCCTCACCATGCTGCTTTGGGAATCGGTGGGGTGGCTGGCACTGGCTGTGGCTTGGGCAAGAGCGGCAAGGGATTTTTTTTGCCGCTCTTCCTGAGCGGCTCACTTGTCATTACCCACAACCCATGGTGGGGACGGTCGTCCGAATTCAGACTGCATGCCAACCCACCATTGGTGAAATAAACCCAATACACACCATGGATTTTGCTGGAAAAAAACAAGCCACCCTGAGGAAAGCGGTCTGGGTTTGGATAATATGACAACTAACCATGGCTCGCTGCCCATGGTGGGTTGTTGTGTCATGCAAACCAAGTCAGAGTCTATTATTACGAATGTGTCTATTTCCTCCTTCCCTGTGTCAATTTTCTTCCACATTCTAATTTCAGAAAACTTCATCGGGGATTGAACAGGGTGGTTTTTTGCATTTTGAAACATAAATGTTAGCTATACCCACTGCCAGTCTCCACATAAGGCAAGAGATTTTGTAATACAAGCAAAGACACATTTTTAAGATGATCCAGAATTGGAAAGAACTTGCTTCTTCCACAGACAAAATTAAAAGTATGTGTATAAAATGGCTAGAATTAAGTGTGCATCCATTTAACAAAAATGTGTTTCATTGGCATGATCTGTGCCCACAGGTACAGCATGTTACCTATGAAAAGTTGGTAATGCTTACAAGGAAAGCGTTCACAGTGCTGTGTGTTGGGCATGGATTCTTGCACTAGCAGTGCTGCACCAGTTCTCATGAACAAACAACCTATGATTCACAAACCATGGGTTGTTTATGAGTGTACAAGAGTGAGCATGGTGGCTCCCACCCACATGCAGCCCACTTCCACATTGCTAAGCATATATGCAGACCAATTGTAAGATAAGCAGACAGTCTAAACCAGGGCTCTCCAACCTGGGGTCATTAATCATAGTATATAACTAATGTGCTCACAGGTAACATAAAGATAATATTAAAACTGGTGTTCAAATCTACATTAGTTTTATGCCTTTTTTTGTTTATATAGTGGATTAAATCCAGTTTTGCACAAGAAGACATCTGTTTGTACAACAAGATCTCCCCTTGCTTTCCTCCCCCCTGCCCCCCCAAATCTGCTCCAAAGGTCCCCTAACCCTCCGGAACATATTTGGGGGTGCACAGGAGTCTGCAGATGAGAGAGGAAATCTATTCCATCTGCACTTTTCGGTCTGCTGGTGGGTAGCCAGCATCGGTTCCAAACCTATTTATTTATTCTGGTCTGTTAAGAGTACAGAACACTATTCTTCCTTTCGTTGTTGTTTTTTGTCTAAATCCAAGATGCACAATATATTTTTAAAATGCATTATTGTAATGCCCTCCTTCTTCTATCTATGCAAAACTCAAGGGACATTCCCTGTTATCTTACTAATTTCTATAATAACACTTTACAAAATAAAAAAGTCCATGTTAAAAGAATGGCAAGGTATATCACACAGGGAGGCTGGTGGTCTGGACTTACTTTGTTAGCCCAGGTTTCGATTTGTTCTTGTAAACTCTATCCTATATATGTTTACATATCATTTGCCTTTCTGGATTTTTTTGTGCTTACAGATTTCCATTTATTTTGTGCCAATAGTTATCGAGAGTGGTGTGTAGCGACTAGCCATTGAGAATTGAAATGCCAACAAACGGAGAACTGTTCCCTCTGAGACCCTCTCTCTCACTTACATCATAAACTTGCTTCAGGCTGAGCCTACATAAAAGAAACTGCATTTTGAGTGGTTAAAAAGTCAGCCTGAAATATTAAAAATGGGGCAAATGTTGCTTCCTTGCTGGATAAAACAATTTTCTCTGCATAGGAATGAAATGCAGCCAGAGTCATGTAGGAAGGGAATGCTTTTGAGGAAGTATGTTTTGCCCATTCAATGCAAATTTTTGTATACTTGAAAAAAAAATCTTGTTTGTTTAAAGATACAATTGAAAGTAACACTGTTTTTTCTGAAGATAAACTAAGATTGTGTAATATGTTCATACCTGAATGATGGAAGTGTGTAACAATATGATCCTTTAATATCTATTCTAACCATTAAAACAATATGTAAAACAAGTGTACCAAAAGTCATGACCCACAGGATGGGACAGTACCACTTGAGTGCAGTACATACCACAGTGATACAGGAGCTACTAACCTCTAGACTGGATTACTGCAGTGTACTCTATGTGGGGCTGCCCTTAAGGCTGGTCTGGAAGCTGGAGCTAGTGCAGAATGCAGCAGCCTGGCTATTCTTAGGAGTTGCCCCTTTTCAGCATGCAACTCCTTTGCTGAGGGGGGAACACTAGCTGGCTATTCGGTACCAGTCAAGGTTCTGGTACTAGTGTACAAAGCCCTGAACAACTTGGGACCAGGATACCTGACTGAGAGAGCACCTTCTCCCTTACCAACCTGTCCAGTCACTGAGGTCATTCTCCTGGTGGTTCCACATGGACCTATGGCCCGACTGGAGTCCATCAGGAGAAGAGCCTTCAGTGTGGCAGCTCCATTTCTATGGAACTCCCTGCCTCTGGAGGTCAGGCAGGCACCAACACTGAGTTGTTTTCAGTGCCTGCTGAGGGCATCTTGGTTCAGGGAAGAATTTCTTGCTGACCAGCCACAGTTTTAAATGTTATCCTGTTTTTAATGTATTGTTTTTATTCTTTTCATCTGTTTTATCTTTTTTAATTGTTCACCACAATGGAATCTGTTTAGATATGGAGTGGTATACAAATACTGTAAATAAATAATAAATAAATACACACGCCTTCAATTGGCTTGGGCTCAAATCTACTGAGATGGGGGAATGCTGCTTAATTTAGGGATGGGTGACCTGCCTGGCACTTGACTTGTGGTGCGTGCGCCGAGCATAGGGATGTAATCATTCACCTCGCACGGGTGTAGCGGGCCGAAATTGGCCCCGTGTGAGGCTCACGTGGGAATACCTCTGTCCAGAGGCGGCTCGCCGTGGAGAGGCGAGCCCCCCACGCCGCCTGCGCTGGTCCTGTCACATCACTTCTGTCGCAGCAGAAGTGACGGGACGGAACCAGTGCGCCAGTCGGCGGCAGCTCGAGCGGCGCAGAGGATGCTCCGCGCTGCTCGGAAGAACGAGGTGGGGGGGCACCGCTGCGGAGAATCGTGGCGGCGGAGAGGCGAGCCCCCCAACAGGTACGTGAACACCGCTGGCTGAGCACTCCTGCCATGCGAGGGGAGTACCAGCTGAGGCGCTCGCCGGACTACCAGGTCCCCAGCTCTATGTTGTTTATGTAGAAAACGGCCGTAATTTGCGCAAATTTGGCTGTTTTCTACGTAAACAACGTAGCGCCGGACCCCGGAAGTAGCTTTCCCTGGCTCAGCTCGCAAGAATGCGAGTCGAGCCAGGGAAAAGATAGGGCGAGCAGAGCTCGGCAGGTCGAGCCCGGTGAGTTCGCCGGACTTCCACCCCCCCAGAGTCCCTAGTGCCGGACTCTGTACTGACTCTTCTTTGCCCATTATTTTGAGGATAACTTGTGAAGTCTATTATGTCTTAATAAGGTTTATTACACTGAGCACTATATTGCCCAGATCTAAGGGAGGTGTAACAATTGTCGTTACATTATCACCCTTTCAAATTATGACTAAAATTCACATTTTAAGCTTGAGTAAATCTATTTTGATCTGCTACATGCCAGTTAATGTCTTTTATATTTTCAATATCTTCAGTGTTTAGAAGAGATAATACACAGACCCACATGCTGAAAATTAATATTACTTTTAATCTCAGTTGAGCCACTAAGGTACACCAAAATCATCATTGGAGGCTCTCCTTCAGGTGCCCCTGCTCTTTGAAGTGAGGCAGGTGGTGGCAGGGAAAGGGACTTCTCAGTGGTAGTGCCCCAATTTTGGAATGGTCTTATTGATTGATTTATAATACTTATATACAGCTTAATATTCTAAGGGTGCAATCCTGTGGCCCACCAACCTTGTCTTGGGGGGCCATAGGATGGGGCATAGTCACTGCTGTGACCTCGGAAATCCCTTCTGAGGTCACAGGATTACGGAGTGCCCGCCCCCCTCAGCTCATAGCTGGCACGATTCTTTCTGTGCCGGCTGGGAGCAAAACACGGACGACTGTCTTTGGTTCCCCCATGGGGTGGGCGTTCCCACTTCCCAGGGCAGGGAGGAGAGGAGCAAGGCACTGTTGACTTCCATAGAATCTAGGCACTGCCTCAACCTCTCCTCCTTGTGAGGAGGTGTAAAACATCTAGATGGCTGAAATCGGCAGTCTAGATGTTTTTGAGGGTGAGGGCAGTGTGGCGGCAATCTTATCTGCCACACTCCTCCCACACTCAATAGGATGCCCGTAATCCTCTGGGTTCAGGGGGCTGTGGGCACCCACATAGGATGGGGCTGCCCAATCCTTATGCAGTTCACATGAAAAATACAAGATAAAAACAAGATAAAATAATAAATACATTAGCAACAACAAAATACAATAAAACAGAGCAGTAACGTAATCCATTACAGGTCGGGGAAAGCCTAAGTGAACAAATGTTTTCAAGAGGGATTTAAAACTGATCTTCCAAGGGAGACTTGCCTTGTGCCTAATTTGATGTCATTTAGTCAGCAGGATAAGACCCTTCTATTTTCGCAGGCCATTTAAGACATTTTAATAACTATTCCTGTCTTATAGCTGCTCAGTTTTAATTGTTGTGGCTGTATTATATTTTATTTTGTTTGTATTTGCAACTTTTCTGGAAATATTGTATGTTGAAGAGTGGCACATACATCCATCATCATCATCATCATCATCATCATCATCATCATCATCATCGGTGTGTGTGTGTTTGTGTCTGTCAGTACCATAGTGCCAAAACTGTGACGCCTAGACTCCTGAAACCTGATATGCATACTAAGGGGACCCTAGCGGTGTGCACCTTCATGAGATTTGGAATTTTAACTGTATTACTTATTTTCTAATTAATTTCAATGTGTTTGTGTGTTTGAAGCCTTCACTACCATCTTCAGATGCTCGATGGCAGACCTCCTCAACCAGCTCATAGCTTTGCATTTGACACAGTTTGAAGCTGGTGGGAGTAGTCTGAGGGACAGAATTATATGGTTCCCCCTCCCCTTGCTGTGGGGCAGCTCTCCCCCCCTCAGGGAAATGGAGAGGACACAGTCACCTCCCTCGGGGGGGGGGGGGTAAAGGGGTACATCTTGGCAGGGGTATGCATATGGGTGCTGGTGGGCATGCCCTCAGTTAAGACAAGCTGGACACAATGTGTCCAACTCTGACAGGTGTGCAAGTGTACTTGAAGTCTTTGCTGTATCAGAACTGCGGGCTATTCCTACCTGGTTGCAGCTGGGTCTGTTTGCTAGTTTAATAAGCTAAATAAATAAGGCCTGGAGATATTATTTATCATCATCATCATCATCATCATCATCATCATCATCATCGGTGTGTGTGTGTGTTTGTGTCTGTCAGTACCATAGTGCCAAAACTGTGACGCCTAGACTCCTGAAACCTGATATGCATACTAAGGGGACCCTAGCGGTGTGCACCTTCATGAGATTTGGAATTTTAACTGTATTACTTATTTTCTAATTAATTTCAATGTGTTTGTGTGTTTGAAGCCTTCACTACCATCTTCAGATGCTCGATGGCAGACCCCCTCTAAAGAAGGCCTTTAGAAAGAAGGCCTTCTAAAGGCCTTTTCTAAAGAAGGCCTTTAGAAAGGCCTTCTAAAGGCCTTTCCATCCACACTACTTTGCAGGTGTACTTGTTTTTGCAGGCTCCATGACAACCATTTTTTGTATCTATATCATCTCCTATTTCTGGACTAAGTAAAAGTCTCCTGAGCAAAATTCATAAAGGAAAATCAAATGGCATTCTGCTCATGTAAGTTAATTTCTTAGCAATGTGGGTGTCACTTTACAAATAAAGTTCAGAAACATGGGTTCAATACAGACATCAGACCACACTATGCTTAAGGAAAATTAACTGCAGGTTGGTGCGATGACTGTATTGACAAACTACAGTTTGCAGTAGGTGGACAAACAATAATAATAAAAAAAACATGGTTTGGACTAGATCTGAAGCATGGAGTAGATTCGAAGTATTTGCCTCCTGTGGCTGCTGTGCTATGGAGATAGGAGTGAACTTACAAAGCTAAGTGCTGAGAGTTTGGAAGATGAAAACAAACAAGCTTGAAATGATGGTTTGCCTATTGTATGTTTGGAAGCTCAAGCCATGGTTTGCATTCTAAACTATGATTAGCACAAATCATTGTTTGACATGATGTCTGAACTGAGTCATTCTGTAGAGCTAGAAAACAAAAGATATTGTTCTTTAAAGGTATTCTCATTTCTGGCTTTGAGATCTGTATGACAGTTCTGTTGCTATTTTGATCATCATAATATTTTGACAGTGTGAAAGGATTTTCTAAGCTTGGACCTGTTAATACTCACCTTAAAATTAGGGCCACTTAAAGGCCAGAAGAGACACCAATAGCTAAATCAGTGTGGAGATTAAAATAACTATCTGAAATTGAACCTGAAAGGTCAAGTTCTTGGGAGATGGTACAAAAGCCAAATCAAATAATGATATTCCAATGTCAGAAACTGGAGCCAGCTGATCTATGTTTATGTGTAATAAAGTTTTCCAATTTTACTGTATTAGGATTTCTTTTAACAAATATTAAAGTTGCAGCAACAACAAAAAATATATACATTCAGGCATTGTCCGTCTTCATACCTATGACTGGTTGTGTTGATCCATTTTATTTTCATTATTATAGCTAGGCTTCCTTGGAACAAACTTGTATCGTCCTCTCTGCAGGTTTTGGAGGGAGTTGTGAACCCTCTCTAATCCCACTCCATTCTTTATGGTAACATATGGTATAGGTGATGACCTTGGTAATATTTATAGACTGGCTCTGATCCAGCCCTGTTCATTCTGATTGGGATTCTTTGAGTAATTTCAGCAGCCTGATTTAAATTTTGGATAAAATTGCCCACATCTCATCTCTGTGGGTAGTCGGCATACCAAGGCTGTACTCCCAAATTAAGTACTGCACCCAGGTCAAAAGCAAAGAGTTGGAAAATGAATAATTTCTCAGTTGAATAAACAACCAATTCAGCACCATATCCTAGAAGAGGATTTTAGAGATGGAATAGTAACAGGCCCAAGTGCATGCTGTTACACTTGGTTTTCTAGGCAGGAGATGAATGTCCTAGATGTTCGAGTTTCCTGCATCCTGCCTTCTCTGTAAGAGAAGTTTAACATTTCCAGTCCCCAGCTTCTTCAGGCTGGTTTGCATGAGCACTGACAGATGTGAATCCAACTTGTACGCATTCATTTGCATCCCTCCAGATGTGCAGAAATGGGCAATACTAGTTGAAACGTATCCAAATAAATAAGAAAGATCAAGCATTTGGTCACTCAAGACTCTGATTGTACAAACTAACCTTCACCATGTTGAATTGAACCAGAGTACAAATCATTTTGTCCACAAAGTAGGTTGCAGGCTTTTGACAGCAGAATATAGTTCAGCCTTCAGGGGGCAGAGACAGCCTGAATTCACCAGGCTGTTCACAGCTGGAAGAGCTCTGTTGGATGACAATTTGCAGATGCACTTGCAGTGAAGGGCTTTCTTTGCTACTGCAATCACATTGGCACACTCTTTTGCTATCTCTGCATTTCAGCACAGGTTCATTGCCACCTGTCTGACACTTTCCCACCCTCTCCCTTCGTAAGCCTGAAATCCTTTGCAGAACAGGGATTCCTGTCCTATCAAAGCAGCAGAAGAGGAGGCCTGGATGGAGTCCTATTGATGACCCAAGGACAACCTATTTTTTCATCGTTCATATTTATACAATATCCCTCAGCTTTGAGGTGTTAATGTTTTTATGCTACTGGAGGCCATGCAACTGTGCTATAAAGGTAGCCCATGCTATGTTTAGATGTTGTGGTAAATCACTGTATAGAAAACTGTATTGTATGGCTGACTAGAAAAGAATTCCTAATAGAACCTACACTTGCACAAACAATATACGAGAGAATTGGTGTAGCATAGTGGCTAAGAGGCATGAGCTATAAATCAAGATAATCCCAGCTTCAAATTTAATCTCTGCCATGAACTTGCCAGTTGGCCTAAGGCAGTGGTTCCCAACCTTGGGTTCACAGATGTTGCTGGCCTACAGCTCCCAGCATACCCAACCAGCATGGCTAATGGCAACATCAGCTCCCCATCTGCAATATGGGGTTGATAATACTTACCTAACTTAAGAACGTAAGAAGAGCCATGCTGGATCAGACCAAAGGCTTAGCTATTCCAGCATTCTGTTTCCACAGTGGCCAACCAGATGTCCTTGGGAAGACCACAAGCAGGGCATGAGCACAATTATAGCACCCTCCTGCTTGTCTTCCCCATACTGCCTCTGATACTAGTGGTAATAAATAGCAATGTTGACTAGTAGCCATTGATAGCCCTATCCTCCATGCTATTGTTTAATCTTTTAAAACGATTGAGGGTTGTGGTCATCACTTACATCCTGTGCTCTTAGCTATGTTCTATGTGAAGAGCTTCCTTCTATCTCTCCTGAATCTCCCACCATTCAGCTTCAATGAATGATTCCAGGTTTTAGTATTATATGAGAGAGAGAGAGAGAGAGAGAGAGAGAGACATCGCCCTATGTACTTTCTCCACATTTTGCATAATTTTATACCCTTCTATCATATCTCCCCTTACTTGCCTTTTTCTAAGCTAGATCCTCCTCATAAGGGAGTTCCAGCCCCTTGATCATTTGGTTGCCCCTTTCAGCACCTTTTCCAGCTCTATAATATCCTTTTTGAGATGCGGTGACCAGGACTGTACAGTATTACAAGTGTGGTTGCACCATAGATTTGTATAAGGGCAGTATGATATTGGCAGTTTTACTTTTGGTGCCTTTTTCACAGGAGCCCAAGAGATCCTTTTCCTGGACAGTCACTGCCAGCTCAAACCCCGTCAGTGTACACCAGTGTTCTCCAACCTTGGGTCCCCAGATGTTTTTGGCCTACAACTCCCAGCATGCCCCAGCCAGCTGTACAAGGTTGTTGTAAGCATTACAACAAGAGAATGAATGTGAAGTCCTTTGAACCCCCTATATATATACAGAGAGAGAGAGGCCCATTTGTGCATGTGTGTGCATGCATACACAGAAACTACTGTATGGTGTAGAGCATTCAACCTGAAATGTTCACAGAACAGAATATTAAATGTGGCATGAAATGTTTTTTTCAGGACTGTTCACATGAAATAATGTGAAAGTTCTTTAAGCTATTTAAATGTAACTTCTGGAAATCCAGTTGAATAGCAGCCGGATCTATGCAAAGTATTTCAGCCTGTGTCATAAAGTTCCAAATGAAAAGTAGTATAACGGCAAATAATATGAACTCCTCCCTAGTATTAATCCTGACCTTGAGGCCAGATTTTCCCTTTCCTGTGTCTTTGGGTGCCTAGCAACAGCCTTGCAAGTATAACATAAGTTACTTTGATATGATCTTTTTATTAATTGTTGCCTTCTCAGTTTTATGGATTTTGATGTAATAAACTGCCTCAAGAATAATTTTATCAATTATTGATAAAATAGTTGATAAAATTAGGATGCAGTTTTGATTATCCTCAAATGCTTATGAGACAGTGTTGTTAAATGATGATATTCCTGGCAGGATTGCAATGATTTAAATCAGAATGATTTAAATCAACGATTAAATCATTGATTAAATCATCAATAAAAATTGATTTTTTAATTATTATTTTTTAAAAAATCATGATTTTTTGCAACTCTGTCGTGTAGGTAGCCTAGTAACCGATAATACTGGTAACGTAAAAACAATGAGGAAAGTGTTTTCTGTATAATTTGGTGTTCTTAACTATTAATTGTAGGCTATTTGTACATGTGGTTGCCTGAAACTTTGAAATTAATTTTACAAAAAAATTTTTTGGGGAAATTGATTAAATTTAAAAAAAAAAATTCCCCGATTTTTTGCAAAAAAAAATATCATGATTTTTTGCAACCCTGATTCCTGGCATCAGTGTTGAGGGGCGTCCATATTTCTGTGTGATTTCCCGAATGCAAATAAGATCAAGCCCATAATCTCAAATTATAGCCAAGTGGGAATAGTCATAAAGACTGGATATTAAAGGATTGCTAGCAACTTGTGAAAGGAAACCTGTATTACTACAGAATAGGACATGAACCCTGTTCAGGTGTTTGCCTGAACACAGGTGGGATGAAACTGTTGCTCAGCTTTGGACGTTGCTTTGTTCCACTTTTTAGCCCACAGCATTTTAATTTTGTTATGTGGCTCTTTAGACTGCTGCAAGTCATTTCAGCTCTTAGCCTAAGTTACAGCAGCATTTACAAAAAATCATAGGAGGTTATTTTGAAAGCTGTATTTACCTCTGTCTGGAAGCAAGACAACATGGATCATCATCTGTTGCTCCATTTCCATTTAAAAATTTCCCCATATGCCAATTCCCCACTTCAGACGGTTTTGTTCCTGGTTTTGTTTCACCAGATAATTTTCTTGAGTAATATTTTCTTTTTTTAATAAAACTGTACTTCTTTCATTGCTGTAGATATTTGGAGGCAATGAACCAGTGTACTGCTCAGCTTCACAGGAAAGGATGATGGGAAGTCACTTTATTGTTGTTATTGGGCCAGTCTGCACAATCAAAACAAGTCACTGTGGCTTGTGAGCCAAAGCATGATGGGCACACTTTGCATAATGACCACCCAGCCATAGCTTATCCTGTCATCCAGACCCGACGGCATGGCTTGTTGGAGGCTTAAACAACCCTCAAATAACTGCAACAGCCCATGGGTTATTTGAAAGTTGTTTAACCCTCCAACAAGCCATGCTGTCCAGGTTCAGAGGACACGATAAGCTGTGGCCAGGCGATGATGATGTAGATTGCGGCCTGCACGCACTGCAGCTGACAAGCCACAGTGGCTTGCTTTGCTCATGTGAACCGGGTCTGTGTGTGAGGACTGCATTGTTGGGAAAGAGTTTGAGCCATTCCTTGTGTGTGTATAGTAAGAGTGTCAGCCAACAATGAGTATTACTTACAAATGCAGCTGTATGAGTATCTGTATTTTCCCCACAGCCTGGTGTAAATAATGTTGTCCTTGACCCTCCTTCACAATTCTCCAGAGATATACATTTGGGTGAATTTAGAGGGGAAAGTGTATTATGGGGTAGGAAAGTTTTCTGAAGTGTTCAAAAGGAGATCAAAGAGAGCGTTGACAAAAGATGTCTCTTACATGCCTGACTCGTAAAGCCAGGATTCTCCAGGCATACATATTGGGTATACATACCTGATCTCATCTTCATCCCTTCTATCTCTGTACTTGATATGCTTGGTACATTATCAAGCTGAGCCTGTGAGAGAATATAAACAATGTTCTCCAGCTTTAAGGAAACTTTTTCTGAATGCACAACATGAATACATTTGAAGGGTCACATAGTAACACTTAAAGTCACTTAGGAGCTACTTTTAAAACATAAACTGCAAAGATGTACATTGCTTTCATTAGTGCCTTACATCAAATCGTCACATTAATGAGTGGTGTTTCATCACATGTTTTGCATATGGCTTTATTCGTAGTTTGCTCTTAAATTTCTTACGCAACCTTTATCAACCACCTGTATATAGTATTTGGACAAATATTCCATACTGCCAGAGAAGGGGTGTGGTGGTGAGAGACCCAGTTTCACTGCTGTGATCTGAGTAAGTTCCAGTATTATTTTCTAAGTAGATAGTAAGGAGAGAATCGAGACTCTTCCCATCCTGCCTCCCGTGACTGTGAAATGACGTGCTGCATGTTCAGTCCTCAATTGTCTTTATTTCTAAGGAGTAGAAACCAAGAAAAATTGCCAAGCATGACTTCATAAGGTTTAACTTTACTTTAAATCAACTTTCTTTTGAGTAGATTAAGAACCTAATTTTACAAATAAGGGATAATCGAAAGAAAGCATAGACGGCTAATGAATGGGAGTTGAAGATTACGATCTGCTCAGCAACTGAACTCAAGATTTTAAAAAAAACTTTTAATGGTTTAGAGTTCTTTTAACATTAGGTTCTCATTTTAGGGAACTGAACACTTATTACATTTGGGAAGACACTGACTATAATTTATAATGATAATTATGATGCCCATTTCGTCTTGTTGAATATAGCTTAGAATTGAAAAGCAAATATCTGTTCAGCAAAATATGAAGTAATCAGTTACAAAGATAACTATTTTTAAATGTTGAATGTTTGAATATTATCCTTTAATTGTGTTTAATGTAATAATTTTGCTTGACATGAACAATGTAATATTCCAGAACATGGTAATAAATGAAAAAAAAATATTGCTAAAGCTGAAATATGATTAACATTCCAGTAAGTGGCATAGAAATTGTCACTCTTGAAGGTTGTTTAATTTGGAGATTTGGAAGAAATAAGAACTACATGTGCTATGTTTTTTGAAATTGTAAATATAAAAATAATTACATTGGCATTTTTATTTTTTTATTTATTACATGTTTATACCACCCAATACCACTGAAGCTTTCTGGGCAGTTCAAAACAGTTAAAACCACAAAATACAGCAACATGATAAAACATCCTATAACAATTTTAAAAGTTTAAAACTACAGTATAAATCCAGAGTAAAAAGAATAGACATATTGTTGTACATTAGGATGCTATCTAGGATGCTATCTAATTGTATATATTTGATTAGTTGGTATTTTCTGCTCCGTATAAATTGCTATGTTGCTATAAAAATCTGAAAATGTTATGCGTACATTTAAAAAAAGATATATATGTATAGAGAGAGAGTGCATGCTATGGTTCTCCTTAAGCCAGCAACTGTACATGCTACAAATGGTTTCCTAGTGACTCTGATGGAAATGTGTTTTGCCACTTACTTGTAGTACCACTGTTAATATGCAAACCCCTGGCCACTATCCCCAAGTCACTTTTTGGTGTGAAATTTCCAACAAACAGCATGGGATTTGAGGTTTCAGAATGTAGGGTGTGCGGTGAAAATGTACTCGAAACGGATAGGGAAATGAAACATTAAATATTTTGTTAAAAGCGAAGAATCTTACTTTGCATGAAGTCTTATTTGAGCCAGTATATATTTTAGAAGCAGTAAGTCAAACCTCTAAAGATACTTGAGCAAAGGTGACTTTACCAGACACTGAGAGCAAGGAAGGGCCCCGTTCTATTCAGTTGGCAGAAGTGTGAAATGACTGTGTTCCAAAAGAGACAAGAGAGGTGATTTTTCACTTCAACCAGCAATGCAAATGGCTACAGAATGAGAAAGTGAAGGGAGGGGGAGGAATACAGCAAGACCGAAAAGGGGCAGATCTGTGTAAAAAAATTTTTTTTTTAATTGTCACCCTGGCTGTACTGTGAGACTACCGAGTTGTGTCTTCTAGAATAGCTTTGTGACCCTGTGAATATATTCAGTTTCTGGCTGGTAACATTTTCAGGCAGAGAGAATGGTGGGGCTCTTCTTTGTTATCACTAGTTATGCTGCCTCTCATTTAGAGGAAACAAAACTTGTACATCACAGTGGAGCTGAAGGTCAAAGTTCAAAGGCAGGTTGCTGCATCACTGAGTCCAGATCTGAATCTTATCCATGTGACCAGAGATGCGTACTCTCACAATGAAGGACCCTGGTTGGATCGAGGGAGAGTTACACTTGGTAGCACTGGAGGGAGGAAACAACTGAGAGGGAAAAAACAATAACAACATGCAGAGTGATGTAGATGTGCAAATTAGTCCTCAATAGGAGGATGGGCTCTAGTTTAAAACATTGATTCTCCTTCTTTGTTAAGGAAAGCAAGAAAGCCTGTGTGATTTGTTATCAGTGCAGGGGAAATTTTTATTTTCTTCATTCCTGCTCATTTATCTTTGCTTCCTAACCCATGTACAGAAAAGGAAGACCCTAGATGCAACTGGCTCTTCTGGTCAGAATACCACAAAGTATTATAGCTTCCCCCAATATTATGATATATCTAACTTGCTGTTTACCAAAGGATGCTAATTACAATGTTTGAGGGTTTGTGGCTGAAGGGGCAAATTCTGCAAGGTAGCAGCTTTGTCAACAGATGGAGCATGTGTGTAGAAGGAAATGCCTCAGGACAGATAGGTGTTCGTGATTGTAACACATCATAGTTTACCTGGTTTTCACACACTAAGCCAGTGTGGCGTAGTGGTGAGAGTGTTGGACTGGGACCCGGGAGATCCGGGTTCTAGTCCCCGCTCAGCCATGAAACTCACTGGGTGACTTTGGGCCAGTCACTGACTCTCAGCCTAACCTACCTCACAGGGTTGTTGTGAGGATAAAATGGAGAGGTGGAGGAGGATTATGTAAGCCGCCTTGGGTTCCTTGCAGGAAGAAAGGCGGGGTATAAATATTGTTGGGACTTGAAAAAGATACTAGGAGAGGATATATTGTGGAGTAATATCCTTCCTATCTCACGTTAGTGAGATCAGCAGAGTAGAGTCCCTTTCCAGCTTAAAAGAAGCTTAGATTTGGCTAGTGTTAGCCAGTTAGCATTTGGTAATCCAGGATGCTTTAAGGCAGACTGGATTTCCCTGGTTTTGCCCCCTTTTCTCTCCCTCAGAACAATAATCAGAGACACAGTCTTGTAAAAGTTAAAAGTAACATTTACTCACTCAGATTATGCAGTTTCATTCAGGCAGGCTTAAAAGCGTTTGTTACAGTTGGTTACAAGTTCATTTGGAAATACTTGGGGTCTGAACTTGTGGAGTTCAGACCAGCAACTCTGGCTACATGCTGCTACAAAGACCACGTGGAAACAACAACCTGGTGGTGCCACGCTCACTAGAGTCTGAACAGAAAGAGGAAGAAGCTGGGAGCAACGCCCACTTCCTGTTCAGGCTGTTAATAATTCCTTCTAGGTACCTTCTAGGAAAACCACCTAGAAGGTATCAGTGATCTTAACCATTTCACCCAATTACCTGGTGAAACATGAGCCATAGGTTTTGACTGCAATTTTAGTTATCCAACAAATATAATAAATAAATAAATAAAAATACACAAAAGTGCTTTTTGTGTAGAAAAATCTGTGTCTTTATTTTTATGCATTTCAACTATAAGAGAGTTTGAGGATATTGAAACGATGCATTAGAAGCAACTGGAACTTTTGTGTTGGCAAGCAGTGGACAGAAAGTTGTGTTCGGGCTTGGGATATTTAAATTAAAATCTGCACTTAGTGATGAGGCTCATTGAATGACCTTTGATCTTATTGGGTTATTGAGGCTAGAGCGAAATTTGGATACATTGAAACCCACCCTATGCCCTTGAGATAGGGTAGGAAATTACTGTTGGGCTCCCTGTCATTTTAATGGACAATTGATTTTTGAAGACTTGCAGTGCAATCCTGTGGATGTCTACTCAGAAGTAAGTCCAATTCAGTTCAATGTATAGGATTGCAACTTTAGAGAGAGCACTTATATTGGAGATTTTTGTCATGAAAGAAAAAAGTGTCGGGAATGTTATATCAAGAAGTTTTTGTTTAATGAAAAGCTCTACAGAATTATAAATATGCTGAAACTGGATTGGGTTCTCTCAAAGCAATGACTTTTTTTTTTAATGTAATGGGATATTTTGAATTGTAAAAAAAGAAGAAAACCTTTCATGAAGGTACCATATTTTTTTAATGCATAGAGGCATGGAATTTACTATGATGCAAAGTAAAGTATTCTGTTACAAAGGCAGGGAGGATGGAACAGAAGGTTAAAGGGTATTTTGGAAACAAACAGCTGGACCAGTTTATTTAAACAGATACAAGGATTGGGAGCTGACCTCAAGATGACTTCTAGGGGGAGGAGCAAGAATGTCTTTTTATTACTTTGCCCAGAAGGAAAATGTTCTTTCCTCTGAAATCACCCCGAAGGCACCCAAACACATGGGCTGTTTTTCAGAATAGCTACTAAACACACAATACATATGAGAATACTTAAGGAAAAGATAACTATGAAGTGTTTGTGTGAAACATATTTAAAGAAACATGAGGCATATGGATGCAAGTGTGTTTTAGGTTAGATCTTGTACAGGATAATTTAGAGGAAATACTACACTGAAGAGTTTATTGAAATGAAATGTACACCACTTAGAGGCTGTAAACCTGAAAGTTTTTCTTTTCTTTTCCTGGGATGGTTTTGTTGCTGGTGGCTTTAATCCACAGTAAAATAGATTTTTTTTAAAGAAGATGGATGGAACTGTTTATTCTTTCTTTCTTTTTTAAATAGAGCATTCTAGGTTGTGTTAGCTGGGTGGGGGATGCTGGGAGTTGTAATCTAACATATCTGGAGGGCACCAGGTTGGGGAAGGCTGTCCTAGATTATATTCCTCAGTGAGAGTGGATAAATGTTTCCCAGTCTTGCATGACCGTCCCAAAGCTTTCCACCTAAGAATTTTAAGAAATGTATATTCATGGAAGAAGAGTTGCAATATCACACACATTTCTGGCTCCCGCTCCTCAAGTTGGCCACTGGTGTGTCATTGAAACCGATACACTGGAACCTTTTTCTCCATGGGAGTTCTTGTGGTAGGAATTCCTCTTGTAGGAGGAATCCACAGGGAAAGTATTACATTGGAACTCCACATGCTTTCCTTGTATTCCTCCATGGGAATTCTTTCAGTTATGTTCTGTGCAGTGTCAGTTCCCAGTTGTCGGCAGCTTTGAGGCAAGGCAAAAACGTCCTTCAGTGGCCACTCTTTGCCTTATAAGCAGTGCAGCAGGGAGCGCACCACCTGTCTCCAGCCACTACCACTAGCAGCCACAACTCAAGTACTAGCATATGTGGTGGAATGTATCCATTCTCCATGATTGTGTGTCACTTTGCAGTGACTCAGTTTCCTCTGCACCCGTCTCAGGTGGCTGCCCATCAGGCATGCCGCTGCACGCTAGTCTGCGGCTTCTTGGGTAGCCTGAGCCTAGGGAGAAGGAGGTTGTTGTTGGCAGACAGCAAGGCCACTGCTCCAGAGTTTAGCAGGTTTCCGGAACTGGAGGACACAAGGTGAACATCACACCACATCCCCTTGCTTTTAGCCTTGTGTGTGCACACATCTGAACATTCCTATGAATGAACCAAGATGGACAGCCATGGTGCCTGTGCTTAGGTCATGGCCATGGTTTGACTGGCCTGGTTCTGTGAGGACTAAAACTGATGTCAGAAAGATGTCACATTAATAGCACACTCCTGTACATGTCTACTCAGAAGTAAATCCCATTGAGTTCAGTGGGACAGACTCTCAGCTCAGTGGGTATAGGACTGCAGCCTAAGACAGTCACCCCAACTGAAAGAACTACAAGCACAGCAGAACACTCCATATATACAGCTGCTCCCACATAACCTCAGGGCCAAAGGTGAACCTGCCCAACATGTGGTCAGTGTTAGCAAGTGAGGTTAGAGTGAAGCTTCTGGCAGTGTTGGAGTGGGCAGGAGGCACATTGACTGAGCCTGAGTATCCTCTTCTTTCTTCTCCCTCCATGTAACAGGTGATAGGTGTTGTCACAGGCCTCTGAAAGCACCAATCCCTTGTTAGTGGAGAGGAAAAGGGAGTGTCCAAACAGAAGGGCATATTCCATCAGAGGCTTCTCTCTGAAAATGGTACTCCTCCAAACACAACAGGAGTGGCACACATGCCAGTTAGTTCCTGTATGTGGATGTCTCTCAAGTAGTTGGCTTTTGTAGCTGCTGTTGACCAGCACGTAGAAACTTGTACTGAAAATGGATTGTTGTAACTGGATCAGGCAAAATGCCTCACAATGGTAAATGAAATATACTTGCAAAAATCAAAGACCACTATGGACTTTTAGTTTAAAAAAATAAAAGCTTACCGGTATTTCTTTGTAGATGTCCTTTGAGAGTTTGCATGAAAACTGCTTTCTGAAATGCAAACAATTTTCTAATTGGTCATGGTGTAAGGTAACTAATAGAGAGAAAGGTAGAAAATTTTAATTGCTTATTTCACATGGTGTTTTATAATGAGAGAGGAGAATTATTATAACCTTTTGTTCATAAGTCTGATATTCATGCTTAATAAAACATACTTATATGATTTTAGCACTTTAAAAATGTGTGTTAAGAGTATGTATAAAAATGAAAACAGGTGATGGAAATTCATGCACTAAGTTTACTGCACAGATCTCTGAAGCTTATGTGTGAGATCTCTGTACATGTCTGCTGGACAATGTATGCTTTAAACTAGATAATACTAGACCTGAGAAATAAAGCATACTTGTTACATTGCCTTTAAGATTACTAAAGGACTAAGTGTCAGTATTGGGGATCCCTCAAAAGAGTTCAGCGCATTCAGTTGGAACAATGTGGAGCAATTAGTCTTTTTGCCACCCACCCAAACAATGGTAATGTTCAACAATAATTGAGGTGAGGGTACAAGTAATAATTACCATATTTTGAAATATTGGGAAGACAAATGAGGCAAATTGCTTGAGAAATTTTATCTAATATAAATGATATATCAGATAATAATATGTTGGATACTTTTATCTGATATAAAATATAAATAAAATATTTCATTTATTTATTTCATGTATTTTTATCCTACTCCTCAACCATAAAGGCTTCCCGAGCAGCTTACATGCAATCAGTAAAATAAGGCAGTCTTTGATTGGGTTCGCACAACACAACAACCCATCATGTGTTGCTACCCACAATGGGTAGTCGTGTCCTGTAAACCTGGGCCAATTTCCTTGGGGTGGCTTGTACATGGGCAACAAGCCACACCAACAACCCATGGCTTGTTCTAGGGGTAGTTCTACCCACAATGGTAGTTCTACCCAAATGGCACTTGGGGGCAGCTGGCACTAGCTTTCCCCCTTCTCTGCCACAATCATGAGCCGTTATGGGCTTGCTGTGACTTTTTTTTTTTGCTTTCCCCTCCTCCCCCCCCCCCCGAGATTGGGAAAGCTGACTGTCAAGCCAGCTTTACCAATCCCCGTTTTGACAGCTACAAGCATTCCCTTCAAAGTGCCCCAGCAGCACCTTGGAGTGGCTCCCTGAGGTTGTCCGGCCTTTTGTAAAAGAAAAAAGAAAGAAAGAAAGAAAAAGAAACTACGCAAAAATATATATATATATTTAGATTTTTCTAGCTGCAGTTTCACAACTGTGGGGGTTTGAAGCCTTGGCTGGGGCAATCTCCAGGATGGGTACCTGCTGCCAAGGGGAAGCTGGTACCAACCCTGGACATTGCCCAGAAGAGACTCCAAATACATTTCCCCCCTTTGTTTTTTCTTGACAGATGTCCGAAGACAAACTTTCAAGAAAAACCAAAGGTGGGAGGGAGCTTTAGCTGTGAAAAGGGGGTGGGGAGGGGATTTAAACCCCCTTCACAGCAAGATCCTAAAAAAAAATCCCTACCTTTAGTTCCCACCAGGGTACACATTTTGCACTTTGTCCCAAGCTTACAGGCTTACAATCTGAAAAGACACAACACACAAGGAAAAAGGGATGGGATGGGAAGAGGACACAAATTAAGTAGTCTTTCAGCAGGGCTAGTGAACTGGCCAAGTGTCATCTCTCATCTCCCTTTGTACAGCCTGTTGGTGATGATGGTTGCGGGAGGAAGAGCCTTGAAGTATAAAATCAGTTTCTACTTGATTTCCAGGAAATACTTAACATAGAAGGAATTGATAGCTTGAAAACCAGTTAATAGAACATTTTTCATGGGCTTGTAGAAGGAGCTGTGCCTGAGGATCTCAGGCAAATCATGTTTTACAGTATTTGGAGGACGAAACCTAAAATACAGACCTCACTTTTAAAACCCACTGCTAGAAGGCAATGGCTGGTGTGTGGGTTGGGAGTACCAGACTGGAATATTATTTCTACTCAGCCCATGGAGGTAGAGATAAAAGGTCTAAACAAAGATGATTGCCTTTTAATTAGACATGGAATAGGCAACAGCAAAAAAATAATAATACAGAATTTCTCTGTGTGAAGTTGTGCCCATTTTGAAATGCTAGGGTTTTCCTCCCCTTCTTGTAGTAGTAGGGGTGCCAGATTTGAGTCATGGAACAAAGACCAGTCTAACATTGGTACTGCTCACCAGAGCTCTTCCCATCTTTGCTAAAAGGTTGAAGGACATCAACTTTGTGGTGTTCATATGAAAATGAGCAAAATGAGTGTGAGATTCTGATGTCATTGATAGATCTCATGAAGTTAAGATTTACCATTTACACTATGAAGTTACATTTAGCCGTTATTAACTATCTTCCCTTTGCATTTTAATCAAATATTATCCTCTCCGTAACAATTCCAGAACTAATCAAGGTGAGCTAAAAATGTTCAGAATGTAACTTCAAATGACAAATTTTATCTACCTACTTTTCATCTGAACCTGCCCCCTCCCCTCCGGTTCAGTGATAGAGTAATTACAATTTAACAAGATGTTTGCTGCTGCAAATGTTCAAGCTTAACAGAAGAAAACAGAATTATAAGTTCCATTACTGTATAGCTACGACCTCACCTTGACCTCAGACTTTGCATGAAGAGCACAAAGAGAGGGGAAACTACCACAGAATCTAGAAAGAATGCTTTGCTCTGCCCTCCCTAGCAGTGTGAGCTGGTGGTGATAAAACTCCAGACATGTTCTCATTTGATGGTGAGCTGCCATCACAGTTCATTATCTTAATAGTAGACATTAAAATAGAATTATGTTTTCAAGAGGCAGGGAAGGTTTTGATCAAAAATGTAAAGAAAAAGAATTAGAGGACTTGCAAGAGAAATAGCACTAATTGCGTTGGGTGTGGGAGGCAAGGAGAATAGATGCTTTTATGGGTGGGCATCTTTTCCCTACCATTTTTTTTCCTAGCCTCATCTGAATTGAAAGGAACGATACTGGTATTGTTTCCTGAAAACTCTGCTAATTCCCCCATGAAAAGATGAAATGGAAGTGTCCAACTGTGGTAAAAGCAGGCCGACATAAATCAACTCGCAACCCAAAGCTTGTATTTTCAAAGGTCACCAGGGGTTACAGGTTTTGCAGCATTTGAATCTACACCAGCAAACTCTGAAGGGAAACCATACCATCTCACATGTTTTGAGTAAAGACAAATTGTGCTCTTTTAAAATAACAGTTCACTCTCCTTTTTTTGTTTCAGGTTTATTAATGCTAGAAGAAGAATAGTTCAGCCCATGATAGACCAGTCCAACCGAGCAGGCAAGTCCTCAGTAGTAACTGTAGTCACATCATGCAGGCAAAAACCATCCACAGGCCATTCACCAAGCGGTCTGTTACCTGCTAAATAAGTTAGGATTAATGCCAGGAATGGCTGATCATTAAAACAAAGCCAGCCTTGGTTTGTTACAACATTGGTCATTTTTGACACAATTGAACAAATTTGAGGGACAAATGTTACGTTATAAAAGTAACTTAAAATTGTGTG
>CM037879.1:174519024-174679024 GCA_021292165.1 Shinisaurus crocodilurus | reverse complement strand
TGAGTATTTCCAAGGACCTCGTGTGCTAAAACATTATTCCTGCACAGAATTCCTTGAAGAAGCCTTAATTTGAGAAGGCAGTGTTGTTGCCTTTTCATAAATCAGGTTTGATATTTACATGTGTGTCTCTTCTTCCACAGGACTGCAAAGTATGCCAGGGGATTATGTGTCTCGGGGTGGTCCATTGGGCATGAATATGGGACAGCCAAGTTATACACCACCCCAGATGCCCCCACATCCAGCTCAGCTGCGTCATGGACCCCCCATGCATACCTACATTCCTGGACACCCACATCACCCAGCAATGATGATGCATGGAGGACCACCCCACCCTGGAATGCCGATGTCAACAACTAGCCCCACAATGCTCAATACAGGAGACCCAGCAATGAGTGGACAAGTGATGGACATCCATGCTCAGTAGCTTAAGGGAATATACTTTATCTTCAATAACGGCAAAATTGAAATATTGTCGTTCTGCAATGACTTAATGGAGTTCCATTCTTGGCATCTAGTTTGGACCAAGGAACAATCCTATTTGTCTTTATAGGGACCCTGAAAAGCAGGAAAAATACACCAACCGAAGTCAACTTCTGGGGACATGCAAAATAACCATATAAGGCAACAGAGTGGAATATTGTAAAATGCTATTATTCTGTTATCCATATTATGTTGTTTCTTATAGATTTTTTAAGAAAAAAAAATGTGAATTTTTTTCCACACTATGTGTGTTGTTTCCATAACTCTTCACTTCCTCCAGAAGCCTCCTTACATTAAAAAAAAAAAAAAAAAAGCCTTACAGTTACCCTGCAAATGACAAAAAAGATTTATTTGCAGGATTTTTAGAGCAGTAAAATATCTATGTCAGGCAGAAGAACATTTCTTCTATCCTAGGATTTCAGCCATGCACTCTGTATTTCTCTGTCTATCTATTTCTCTCTCCCTCTCCTTTTTTTTTTTCTAGCCTGGGGCGTGAATTTGCATGTCTAATTCATTTACTCACCATATTTGAATTGGCCTGAACAGATGTAAATCGGGAAGGATGGGAAAAACTGCAGTCCTCAACAATGATTAATCAGCTGTTGCAGGCAATGTCTTAAGGAGACTGGTAGGAGGAGGCATGGAAACCAAGAGAAAGTGTATTTGAACCTAATTGTCACATCAGAGCATCATTGTCCCTATGCAGCAGCAGCAGCAGCAGCAGCAACAACCTACATCATTTCCTGTTTTATGCCGCTCAGAACATGAACTGAAGAGTTATTTTTACTATGTTGACTTTATTTTTTGGGCAAAGCATCAGTCGTGCATTTTTCCATAGTCCCATCATGGAGCATATATGTATACATTGTAAATAAATTTTGTGCAAAAAGGACTGGAAAAATGAACTGTATTATTGCTTTTCTTTTTTTTTTTGTAAAAGTAGCAATTTGGTATGAGTTGGCATGCAATACAGATTTACTAAGTGGGATAAGCTAATTATACTTTTGTTGTGGTTAAACAAATGCTTATTGATAGCCTTTTTCTATCAAGAAACCAAGGAGCTAATTACCGGTATTAATAATAATAATTGCACATTGAGTCTTAGAGTTTCTGATTGAAACTGTTTGGATTGTACAATAACTCAAAGCCCAGTTGTAGTAGTTTGAGTGCAGTAATGAAATCTGAATCTAAAATAAAAGCAAATTATTTTTTGTCACGCTGGCTCTCAACTGCTTGAAAATTTTCTTTTACTGCCCCTAGCCCTCCAAATCTGTAGTGATTTTATAGCAATGTGCCAATCTCTCTCTTGAAATAATTAAATTTTAGCTCCAGGCAACCTTATTAATACTTTTTTCTACAGTAAATTATTCTGTGTTGCCCTGTGCTAGTGATCTTTCCTACAGCTTACCCTGTTTATTTTCAGGGTGATAGCTGAATTATCAAATTTTAAGATTCCAACTCCTGAGATTAGATGGAATTTAAAATATTACATCATCTTAAATGACATACATGTGACAATTTGAATTAAATTGCTCCAAGAAACTGATTAAACGTCATTCTTCAAATTAGACTACTGCAGGAGTATAGCTGAGGTTCTATTTAAAAACAACTCCCTATATCTGAAGAAGAGTACATTTGTACATTAACTACTTGTAGTAAAAGGATGACAGACTTTTAAAAATCTAATGCTCATAAATAAATCCTGTGCTGTGATTGGCTGTAGGCTGGGTCATTAACCAATTTTCCAGCACAGCTGTACTTTCTGCACTGCAGCCAACTGGTTAAATAGAACCAAATAACATGTTTAGGTTACAATACCTTATAATTTTCTTCTAAATAAAATCACAGCTGTTAAAAAAATGTTTCCTAAGGGCATGAAAGTATATACAAATATTTTAGCTAAGGCACATTCATTGAAAAATACAAAACCACTTTTAAAAAGATGCTAATAACTGCTTGATATGAACAAAAGAGCTCAGTGGTGAGAACTCTTGATGTCTGCCATTCAAATAGATACCATCCCATAAACCTACTTCGAACAATTCCCTGTTTTGATTTAAAAAAGAGACCAGTTTTTTAATGTGTTTACTAGACAAGGTCTGATGGAGATATTTCCAGTGTTTTAATTTCTCAGATAAAGGATGCCAGAGCTAAAGCCTGGCTAGAAATCCACTCTGTAATCTAGATGCCTTACTCATAATCCCAGATGTGTGACTGGCAGTCAGTCAGTGGTGAGGGAATGCACTCTGCGCATGGCCAACAACTCTCCCCACATTCTTCAGGACTTGAGCCTTCCCATTTAATTGGACATGAGATTGATTCATGTAATTATTATTCCTAAATAAGGCAAAAGCCTTATTTCACTGTCATGAACACTCACTTTATTTTATCTTCTTTTTTGTTTTTTAGAAGTTTTTGGTCTGTGTGTCTTCTCTGGAAGTCAGTGGTCATTTGTTTATGTATTATATTTATACCCCGCCTTTTTTCCTTCAAGGAACCCAAGGCGGCTTACATAATCATCCTCCTCCTCTCCATTTTATCCTCACAACAACCCTGTGAGGTAGGTTAGGCTGAGAGTCAGTGACTGGCCCAAAGTCACCCAGTGAGTTTCATGGCCAAGTGGGGACTAGAACCTGGATCTCCTGAGGCCCAGTCCAACACTCTCACTTTTTCCAGTAAATTTAAAAAAAACAAAAAACAAAAAAACATACCCAACAACCAAACATGTTCCTATCTGTTTGGGTCGTGAGACACAATGCCACAATAACTTCCCCTGGAGGGGACATAGCTACCCCAAAGTTGGGGATGTGGGCTCCCCAACTCTGATATATCCCAACATACCAGTAGATAAGGCCCACTTGTCTTAATGGTGGGAGAGGGGGCGTGGCTAGCTGGGAAGGTGCCAGCCAACCAGCTATCTAGGAACATCCATCCGTCTTTCTCTTCCTTGAGGGAAGCCCTTCCAACTTTGTGTAAGTCCAGGCAATTGTAATTTCTTGATTCTGTACTGGGAAGAAATATCAACAATATATTTGTTGCCAAAATCCAAATTCATAAGCAATTCATGAGCTTTTTAAATGGTTCCTTAAAATCCACCTTCAAATAAATTGACTTTTCCCTCTTCAAGAGTGGAGCAACAGCCTTTTAAAGGTTGGGAGAAACCTCCCCCCCTTTCATTAATAATGTGCTTTATTTTGTACATTTCAAGTTCCTTTTTTTTTTTTAACCCACCGCAAAAACAAAACGAAACAACCCCTCTAAGTATTATATCCCAAGACACTTAATCAGCTGTAATTATAACACATTAATGAATAATATGCTTTGAGAGTATTTTTGTTTTGTTTTGTTATTGTTCATCGCATGATGTTAGACGGCTTTTACAGGCAAAGGAAAGAGAAGTAAACGGGTTACAAATAGGGAATTATCCCTCGTTTAGCATTAAAATTCATTTAGATAAAATTGCCACAAACATTTAAATGGAGAGATTAGTTCCCCCTCACGCCTTATTGCACACTCTCAATGGCTCCGTTAAGAACATTTTACACGTTGGAAATTCCGTCTTCTCAGGCTGCTTGCTGTTTCCTAGCTACCCACATTCAAAGCGAAGGCAGCAGCAAAAGGGGGGGGGGGAGTTAGTGGTGGGTTTTGAATTTTTTTTTTTTTTTTTTTTGGCAAGCAGAGTGCAATTCATCCGCCTGGATCTGCTTTTAAGTAAAGGAAAAAATAAAGAAAAGGCCTTTAAAACACCCAGTAACCCCATATGGAAAAACAAGGCGCTGTTGCTACTGTCCGATCCGCTCATTTTTTTCTTCCCCCCCCCCGCCACCCCCAAGCTGAGAATCCAGTTTTGGTTGGACTAAGGGCCCGTCTTTCACAAAGAAATCAGGTTTAATTTATGTCTATATTGGAGTAGAGGGTGCGGGGTGGGGGAGAAGAGGAGATCAGGATTTACAAATCATGGTTCCTTGCGCCTCTCGGTTCGGCCCATTTACAGCGCGCACGCTGGGAGGGGGGGCAGCAGGAAGCTATCAAACGCGCTGCTTAAACGCATCCCCGCTTTGCAGCCCTGTGAGCGGAGTGTGGTTGTCTGTATTTAAAAATCTCTGGAGGGATTAGTTTGAAAACAGATCAGTTGTCCTCCCTCTCCCCCCCCCCCCACCGCGCGCTTTCCCCCCTTCTTTTTCTCTCTCTGTGCCACCCGCTGCAGACGGAGCCAAAAGGAGAAGGAATGTCAGCTTCGACTGCCATCTTTTGGGGATTTGGGAAAACGACCCGATAGGTAGGAGCCCTCCCGCCTCGCTTGCCTCCCCCCCCCCAGCCTATCCCAAGCTGTCCTGCCCAAAACTGGGCTCCCGCTCTAGGTGATTGGGATATATATATCTATATATCGGGGGGCGGGCGGGAGAACCGGTTCCTGCAAATCCGCCGCTTGCACAATTGTGAATGGATATCGTAAATGGGATACTTAGGCGCGTCTCTGGATGGGGATCCCGCTGCCGGCGGGATGCGTTTCCTGCACCAAAGAAGTTCAACACAGAAAAGTTTTTCTTTATGGGTTTTGCTTTTTATTATTTATTTTTTTATTTCCCCCCCCCCTCGCAAAAGATTGTCGGACAATGCCGCATGCGCGCTGGGGCTTCTGGACTGCCTCTCTCGCTTTCGCTGCGTTGTCGGTGCGTGGCGAGGGTACTGTATTATACCGAATCGAGTGTCAGGCAAGAAATTGCCGGCTGATCGGCGTGTGTTTGCGCGCGCGCGGGGGGGGGGGGTTGAATGCAAAGTGAGGGCAAGGCGGGCCAGTCGCTGGTGCTCGTGAACTCTGAGATTCCTGCGAGGTGCTTGGACACCTCCAACCCCACCCACCGTGAAGCCAATGTGTTCCCGGAGAGCACTTGCGCAGATAGTACCAAACTCAATGCACGTGTTCCAAGATGGGGCTCTTTTGATCAACATATTATTTTTTTTAAAAAAATAATAAAATAAATCCACGTGGATCTTGTTTTCTCAGCGCCGCGGGTCGAGCCAAAGCTACACACAGACGCCTCGTGGTTCTTCTTCTCCCCCTCCCCCGGGCGGAGAGCGATAGGAGATCCGCTGCCCTTCGCTGGGTGGGTGGACTTGGAGAGGGTTTGTTCGGAGTGTGTGTGTTGTGTGTGCGCAAAGGCATATGGAGATTTTGTTGGCAGATCGTTGGCTGCGTTTGAACATCGCACTTCTCCGGGAGCCGCGGCCCCTGGCTCAAAAACCGAAGTTCACGGCGGGTGGGGGTGGGGAGGGGAGGGGAGGAGGGGCGAACCCAGGAAGAAAGAGAGCCGAATCTTTCTCGGCACTGCCCGGCTCGCTGGGAACAGCAGCGCCCTGAAGCGTGTAGGGAGGAGCCGCGGGAGCCCTGGCGAGCCCCAGCCGTGGAGAAGGACCAAGTCATCACTTAGTCGCTGATGGCTTCTTTCTGCGCGTGTCAGCGACGGGACTTGAAGCGAGGCTGCCGTTCTCAGTTGTAAAAACCTGAGTCCTCCCCCTTGAATCTCTGGGCAGCCGCCTCTTTCCTTCCGTCCTGCCCGGCCGGCCGGCCGGCTTCGCTCTTTCCGATGAAGCGAAAAGGTGGATAATTTAGAGAGAGGGTTTATCAAAACCCAAGTAAACAACGAAACGGCAAAAGCCGCGGTCAATCCGAAGCGAAGGTGGATATTCGGGAAGGGCGGAGGAGGAAGGGGGGCGGTTGGCCCTTGTGTGTGTGTGTGTGTGTGTGTGTGTGTCGTGTTTGGCGTTTTTGTGTCTCTCCGGACGCTGGAGCGCGAGAGGACTTTAAACAGTCCTGGACAACTTTACTTGTCTGGCTTTGTTTACAACACGTGAAGGGAGGAGGAGGAGGAGGAGGGGCCGGTGAGAAAAAGGCGATCCGCGGTTGTTGGCCTAGGGGGCCGAGATGTCACCCTAGAATGCGTGTCACTTCGGAAAATAGTCATCATGTGTTCGCCCCCCCCCCAATCCGGCACCACAAACTGGGATTAGTTGTTATCCTCCCCCCCCCCCCAACTCGACTTTCCAGCCTCCCTAGATAGAGTGCAAGCCCTGGAGAGGGCGGGTTTTCTTTTTAAAGCCAGTCTGGTATCGATTGTCTTCTTTGGCCTCCCAATCCTGCCGGCCGGGCCCACCTCGTCTGACTCTCGCCTAAAGGGGAGACGCCTCCGCCTGCCCCCCCCCCTTCTCTGAGAGCTACTCTGGAAGGAAGGGAGGGGTAGTTAGCATCCATCCGCGGAACATTTCTATGATGGGGGCGGGATATTTTTATTTTATTTACACACACACCCAGGGTCAAAATAACTTTCGGATTCTTCAAAGTGAGGTGAAAGGGGGGGGGGGGATTGAGTCATCTCCTTACCTTTTTTTCGTATGCTTCCTGTAACGCGAGCAGTGGGTGTGAAGGAATCCCCGTGCAAGGGTGTGTATGTGTGTGGAGTTTTTCCAGCCGAGGGAAACAACCGACAGCCCGAGAAGTCCCTAAAGGGACCCGGAAAGCAAAGATCAGCGAGCGGCCCCCCACCCTGCTGCCAACCCCAACCCCAGGACTTGGTTTCTTGCTGGCTGCCGCCGCCCCCAAAACGCAGGAAACGACTACGGATACTTGAATTTTAAAAGCAGCCCGTTTAAAAGTCGCGCGCGCGTGTGTTTGGGAAGAGGGTGAGGAAGGTTTTCCTCTCCTCTTCCTCCTCCTTTCTTTATTTTGTCGGCAAATTATGTCTTGCCTTCAGAACCTGTCGCTCATATGCGCAAATATTGCGATTGTGACCACATTCGACCTAGAAAATGAATTTGGAGTGGGGCGTAGGTGGGTTCTGATCTGCCCAAGTGTGATCTGAAACTGAAAGTAATTTTCGATTGACCAGACACCTTTCTTCTTTCTTTCTTTCTTTCCGCACACATGTACAAACAATAAAATGCAGTTTTCAAGAGGGTTCCTACAAACGCATACACACGGGTAAATAACTTGGGGGCAGGTTCTCCAAGGAGACTGCAGTATGCTATACGCTGATTCTGCTGCATAAATCTTTGGTTTTCACGAGACGGGCATTAGCTGAAAGTAGTGACCAAAACACGCCGTTATTCCAGAGAGTTTATAGAGACCTTCCTTCCAAATGCAACCATCTGCACTACGGGAACTACGTAGACGTTTTTCACCAGAGGTCATTCCCGTGTAGGTTGTCTGACACATCGATCCTAAACTCCTTACATGGAAGCGTGTCACAGGGGTATCAAGTAAATGTTTTCGATTGTGTTTGAACCCCCCCCCCTTCCCAAAATAATATAAGGTAGTTTCTAGGCTCTCTGTGTGAAGAGTGGGGACGTGCTTTTTAACTTTTTCTTAAACTCTGAGTGTGTGTTTTCCACCATCTGTGTATGACCTTGCTGTGCTGTGTTTATTGGAGGGCTAAAGGAAGGTTCAGTAGGTCTCAAGGTTTGGAGTCACAAAAGGGGCAGGGTACTAAACTTAGAAGACGTAAAGTAGATGGAGATCTTCTGTAAAGTGTGTGTGTGAGAGAGAGGGGGGGGTGAGTTGAACCCCTTATCCGATTCAAAATATGTGCCCTAGAAGTGTGATAGTATAAAATCTGCATTTGTTAGGCTTCCCGAGGTACTTGCTAGAAGGTAGTTAATAAACTCCTAAGCAGTCAGCAGCTTTGTATTTTATGTAGTGGTCAGGGAAAATCTTCCAGGGCTTTAATGTGTGAAATAACTGAATGCCTGTGTGGCAGCTGTTTCTAAAGCCAAAACTAACTCTTTGGAATAAGGGAGGGGGGAGAAGGAGAGTGAAAGGCAAAAGAAAAGACTGCTCATTCCCCCCCCCCTTTGGTGCCATTTTGGATGTCATCTGTTTCCTTGGTGACTGTGCTCAGCCCCCCAAAGCCCCTGGGCTCCTGGATTGTTAGGGGGGGAAAGCATGCTATTTCTGCAGCGTCATTTATCACTGTCACCGCATAATGATTCCCCTTGCAGCTCCTTATTGATGTTTGTAATTGCATTATCTCATAAAGGGGAGGGGGGAGATGGAGGGGGGAGATGATCAATGAAACCGAGCCGTGCATTGTGGGGTCAGGAGATGCCAAAGTACTGTTTGTCCACACACACAGGCACAGGCACACACACACACACACACACACACACTGTGCGTGTGTGCGCGCGTGTGTGCATGAGACGCACATCTTTAGAACTACATTGTGTGTGTTGGAGGGGATGATCTCGTGCTTGGTACCTGATCCTACAGGGGCGTCACCACAATTTTCTTCTCTTTCTCTTTCAGAGGTTTGTGTGTATCCCTTTTGCTGAAATGCTAAATCCAGTACCTGCTCCTCGCATTTCAACGGAATAAGGAGCCGTCCTTGATTGGGGAGAAGTGTGGGCGGCTCGGAAAACGCGCTGTCAAAAGTGGGCAGATGAAAGTTGTGAATGAGCACCAGTGATCCCCCTCTTCTCTCTCTCTCTCTCTCTCTCTCTCTCTCTCTCTCTCTCCTCCTTCTCCTTCTGGTTTTGTCCCCCCCCCCGCAACCACCCTCTTTCTTCTTTCTTTCTTTCTTCTTCTTCTTTTTTTTTTGATGAATGGAGCTGAATGGGGAAATTGACAAAGACTATATCTGGAAGCACTTAGCCGCCCGCACCACTTTAAAGCCCTCTAGTTAAACCCCACTTTTCTCCCTCCCGCCCCCTCCGCTTAATTAACGTGGGCTGCAAATTTAGCGTGATCGTCTCCAGCTTCTCAATTAGCTCTCTTGGTCTTAGGTAGCGGAGGGCTAACGGTTTACTCACCTGAGCAACGGAAAATAAAACAGAACCCGTCCACGTCTGAAACAGGCTGCTCCACCAAGCCCTTTTGTCAACTGGGGAGGGGAACCGGGGCTTGTTAGTGAAACAAGATCGTGGCTGCGTGGCGTGGCGTGGCGGCAGTTCACGAGGAAAACTACACCGGCGTGTTGCACGGGAGAGAGGGTGGGTGGGAATAAAGGGTGGTGTGTGGGTTTACGCTCCGAGCCGAAGAGGTCCATATTTATCTGGCAAAACGTCCCACGGACTGCAGTTAAACGGAAAGGCTAAGGGCTGCAGCTCTGTATGATGAAGTGCGTAAAATGGTCCTTGTGTGATCCCCCCCCCCCTCATTCTGTCTGCCCCATTGGACTGTCACAGAGATATCCAAACTCTGCGAAGTTAATTTGTTTAGCCAGAGGCAGGCAAGAAGAAATAATATCCAAACGATTGTGCCACGTTCAAGGCAGAGTTTTGTGTTTCTTTTTGGAGAATCGACATATTAACTGTATTTGATGACGCACACACACACGTATACATATATAATATATATTCACTTGGATAAGGGGAATGTTAACCAGACATCTATCACATTTCAAGAGAAAAGGTTATGCTGTTGGGAACTTTTGATTAGGCAAAGAATTGCCACTTGGCTCTTCGCCGCCTCCTTCCGTTTTACTGCACTTTAAAAAATAAAAAATAAAATCCCCATGTTACTTTGCTGTTAAAAATGAGCACGGAAGTGAAGCAGAACTTCTGATTTTGCATTGCATTAATTGTAGTCCATCGAGTTAAGTATATTGATTTTGGTGCGCATCCTCGGGTATCCTCATCCCAGCACATCTATACGGCGCCCCAGTCTTGCACGCATTTCTTGGAAACAAATCTAGATTACTTTTTGTGAAATTTGAGTCCGAGTAAATGTTATGGGGAGTGAGAGACGCTTGATATTTTCTCAACACACTTACATGGACGTGAATCTAATTGAAGTCATCCCTAACTAGTTCGTGTAAACGTATTTCGGGTTGTAAGAAAATGAACAAATGGCTTGATCTACAATTCATCGCAGACTCCCCCCCCTTTTTTTTTTCTCCCGGGAGGGGAATAAATTTGGGTTCCAGTCTAGTTCCACTGAAAGTCCATGGAACTGCCACCTGGAATCTAAACGTACTTTAAATGAATAGCGAGATCCATTCAAATTAATTATGGGACCAACAGGTAAGTGTGTCTACGAACATGGACATAGACTGCAGCACAACAACCTTAGCTTAAGCTGAGGGCGGTGCGGCCGAAAGTCGTCCATTTTAGAAGTTTCCTCTGTTAAATTGCCAGCAGAAAACACCTAGCGCATATAGTCGTGGGGGGGGGTATACAAGAGCTCTGGGGGGACGACGACGACTAGCAATTATTTCTGCTTAGTAGATTTCTACCACATCTTTGTAGGTGAACATTTGTCCTGGATTTTTTGAAAATGACAATCTTGGCCAATAAATCCATCTGAATGTAAAAGTCTATTGTGAGAATCACATGTCTCCTTCTCACGTCTTCTTAACTTCTTGGTCCGTTTTCCCCCTTTGAGACGTATGAAACCTATGTAAGCAAAGAAACGCCTTTTTTTTAAAATGGCGTTTCTTTAAACAACAATTTTTATATGGAGCAGAACGTTACCTTTGATGTTCAGTGCAATTTTAGAGTATTTCCTCCCCGCTCAGTATATTAATCAAAACGAGTCGTTTGTCCAGGGTGTGTGTGTGTGTGTGTGTGTGTGTTAAAAGGTAATGTTTTATGCCAGAGCTCATGGTTATAATCAAAAATTGCTCTCGGTTTAGAAATTATTTATTTATAGAACAAACAGAATGTTAAAATTTTAAAAAAATCTACTGCAAACTGCAGCTGCAACAACAAAAACCCTGATATAGGAATATTAAATATTTGATTGCCATGTTAATGTTCCTTTTCTATCTTTCATTTGCATTTTAATCTATGGAATCTTTACAATATCTCTGCCTCCTGCGCCTGTGATTGATTACAGATCTGAAAAGCGCGGGGGGGACGGACGGACACTGACCTGCAGACTGGCTTTTCCTGTCGTCGTCGTCCCCTTTTGCTGTCTATGAAGCCTTCCTCAACAATGTTAATGCAAGCAGGACAAATTAATTATACTATTTTTAAATGTCAGAGGCATAAATAATTTCCCTTCCTCCCAAATGTTGATTCCCAGCCACCCCGGCCTCTCATCCTGTTTGTTAGATTTTTGTTAGTGTGGTATTTTAATATTTAAAAAATATTAGAAAGTCTGACCGTCCTTATAAAATACGGCTAAAAGAAACAGGCGCACAACAACGTCCCTGTAAATAAATGTTCTTGCTTCGATTTTTGTTTGTCTTTAAGGTGAGAAGTTCAGGAGCGCGCCAGCCGCGGCATTTCTTTGTCGTGTTTTGCTTGAAACCCAGCGCCGCGGTCTCCCCCACCAGTCAAAACCAAACTGGGCTGGGAGAACGGGGCGGGCGGTAACAGACAAGTTGTTGACAGACCAGCAACAAAGACAAAAGGAAGAGACACAACCTTCTCCCCAGTGTCTATTTACTCTCCTGGTCTTCATTTGTCTGCTGCCCCTTTTGGCGAAGCCACTTCCCGGATCCAGGTGTTCGGTGGGGCCCGATCCTGTCGGTTGCTCGGGCACCTGGAGTTCTGGGGTGCAACGCAGATAGCCGGGTGACCCCCTACCCCGTCCCTCCGACAAAAAGCGAGCTGAAATTCGAGTTCCATATGTAACTATTTCCCAATCCACCCACTTCGTTTTTCGAGCTGCTTAACAAAGTGCTAACGGGGAAGGTGTAGTAGGTAGCTTTGTTATCTCGAGAAACAAGAGTTTTAAAATGTATGGATGGGTTGGAGGCAGCGGCAGGGGGAATCCCACACGGTGGGGTGGGGTGGGGAACGGAGATCGGTTACTTAGCAAGAAGAGAGAGGTTACTTTGGCGGACTCGGAAGATTTCTGCCGCTTAGCGAAAGAAGGGAGCAAAAGCATAACTTTCCCTCACAGCGCTTCCCTATTTTAGGGCGCAATCCTATACATGTTTAGATGGGGGGGGGGACGTCCTACAACTCCCAGCATTCCCTCGCCAGCTATGCTGGCGAGGGAATGCTGGGAACTGTAGGACGTTTTTTATGTCTAAACATGCCCAGGACTGCGTCCATAATCTCTCTTATTGACCGGCGATCGCGGCTGCCCGTTCACAAAACCCTTGTCCCCAAGGAGTGGAGAACCCGGTCCAAGCGCCGGGCGGTCTTTTTAGGAAACTTCCCTGGCAAGCAAACGGGACCAAGGGGCTTTGATGGGATTCCCCTGCTGCTAAAGACGGCTCTTGTTTGCTCATTCGATGGTGCTGTACTCGTGTGTTAAGATTGCTTGGGGGGGGGGGGGAGAGGAAGAGCGCGCGCGCTCAGGAGCGCGCCGCACCCACTTGCCTCGAAGGTCCTCCGGAACAACCTTCGGGACTCCCCTCCAAGTTCCAAGGAACGTGCATTCTGTAGAACCGGGGTGCCCGCCAGCAGCCACGGCGCCATCCCAACCCCAACCCCAACCCGCCGAACAATTTATATATATTAGCCCCGCGACAGCCCATGTAGTGTCCGGTTGTCAGACGGCTGGCATATTCGAGTTGAAGTCCGGAATGGGAGAAACAGACTGCCCGGGCGCCTCGTTGCCACAAATCCCTGAGACAGGAACGAGGGGGCATGACAAAGGCGAAGCGCCGGGACGTGAAAAAGGGGCCGAGATACAGATCCAAGCAGGGGAATTACGGGGAGGGAAAGGGAGGACAGGAGTAACTTATTGTGCGCCCGAAGTATAAAAAAATGAGCCGACGGGCGCTCGGATACCTCAAGGGGTGAAGATAGATTCGTGCAGACAGGCTGGGAGACGGGGCTGGAAAAGATTTAAAGGTAAAGGGAGAGCCGATGATGAAGAAAGGCACAGCAAGGTGTCCCCTCCGCCGCCGTTTCATTGCGGGGGTAGTAACCGCGATGAGATGTATTTATTGCCGAGGCTATATAGTCAAGATAAGGACCGCAAACTCGAGATAAATGCTCACGCCTCTGCTAAGCTGGTCAATTTCTTGCTTTTATTTTTGTTCTTTTATTATTATTATTATTATTATTATTGGCGCGCGCAAGCGAGAGCGAAAGGTGAAAGTTGTCTCCTGCCAACCACAGATAGAGATCGGTCTTCGTTGCTGCCACGTTATAAAGATGACATGCAAATGAATAAGGGCTTCTCTCCGGGTTGGCTTGTGCGGGAGGCGGGAGGCTTCTACCAGAGGGAGGGAATAATAAGGCACAGCAGAGATCGAGAGAGAATTCCTGCAGCAGTGGCGGCGGCGGCGGCGGCAACTGCTGCTATTACTCCGACTGCAGGAAGATCTCCTCCTCCTTCCCTCCGCCTCCCCTAATAGCGTCGGGGATTCGCAGGTGGAAGATGGGAGGTCTACCATGCCCGGGCTTGGTGCTCGTTGATAGGCAAACCGAGGGAAGCAAGGCCGAAAAGGCCCCTGGAGCCAGCAGGGCGACGGTGAACCCCGTGGCAAGCAAGCGAAGGGGGCGCATCCCTACAGCGGCGATGGGGCACTTGTCTGACCTACTACTAATGCCTGTTTCGGGCCCCCGTTGTTGATCCCTTTAGTAAGCTACTCTAGAGTAGGCGCAGGCCCCGGATCCCGAGTAAACTAAAAGGAGTGGCTGGGGCCCGAAACAGGCATTACTTTAAGTGTGTGTCTATCAGCCGTGTCTTCTTTTCATTTTTACTCTAAAGTAGGCGTAGGAGGCCGATCAGGATCTTAAAAGAACACCCCCCACCGCCCCCATCCCAAGGTTCCGACGTGGATCGGGGCCCTGCGCCTACTCTAGAGTAAAAACGAAAACGGAGGTAGTTGGTACTAGGCACCCATTTAAAGTCCTGTCTGTTTTGGCACCACCCGCTTTTAACCTCGTGGGGTCTCATGGATTGCGGCGGAGAGGCACTGCCGCCGCGGCGAGCCCGCGCTGTTGCTTACGAAAGCCGGCGGGGGCCAATCTTTTTCAGCTCAAGCCCGAGTTGAACCGGATTGACTCCCAAGGAAAGGGCTCCCAGCAGCCCTGCCACAGCTTAAGCGCGGTAGAGCTCGGCACGTGGTGCGCGCCAGCCTCGCCCATAGAAATCGAGGGAAGGAAATCGTGTTGACTCGGAAGTAAGTTCCGCTGATTTCAATGGGCGATCAGCTTAGTTCCGGGCAGGCGCGCTCCGGGCTTCGCCTTGTTTTCCCGCTCGAAGGAGTTCAGCTGTTAACAAAGAAAGGAGCGCCAGTAATCAGTGAAAACGATGCTCCCAAAAACAGATTTTTAGAAAACTTTTTCTCCACCAAGACCCCCTTTCGGCAAACGAACCATTCCTGGCCAAACAGACCTCGGCGCGAGCTAGTTCCAGAGGAGGCGGAGCCCGCTTTAGCTTTGTGTGTGTGTGTGTGTGTGGGGGCTGCTGGCGACCCCCTCTCTTGGTCCAGCCACACCCAGATTCTTCCACACCCGCAGCCAAGCCCCCTCCCCCCGCTCAGAGCTTCCAGGAGGGGCGCGACCTTGGCGCGGGACTGCCAAGGTCAGGGCCAGAAGAGAGGCCGCCTCAGGTGTCGGCGGAGGCTCCGCGCTTCTCAGCCTGAGGTGCTCCGATCCAATCGCAGTCGCCGCGCTCGCTGCGCCCTGAGAGAGCAGAGCTCTGCAACACCAGCGCCCCGCTCCCTCCGGTTCTTTCTCTGCCGTCCTGCCGACCGATCCGGACGGGATGCCAAAACGCACCCAGCGTCCTCTGCCCCCCCCCATCCCCTCCCTAATTTTCTTATGTTCAGACCTATCTGATTTCCGCTCGCAACCATGACTCTTCGGGCTTCCCTTTGATCCAGGTATGCGCAGGAAACCGCACCTGAGGTTGCCATCATATTTAAAAGCCAGAGAGGGAAATCACACAGTTTGGGCGCTTGTGTGTGAGACGTGAACAATGAGACCAAACTCTCTACAGACGTGTGTGTGTGTGTGCGCGCGCTTTGTTTGTTTGTTTGGTTTGGTTTGTTTGAGTGCGTTTCACAGTTGCAGTGTCATTCAACACTTGGTATGGAACCGGAATAGATTTCAGATCTGCGCCGGCCTGTCCTTTATGTATCTACTCCTCCACCACAGCCTTTTTCGTCCGTCGCAGTTTCACCCAAACACATCCCAACCCCCAAATCCTCAGCACCCTGCTTTTTTTTTCTTTAATTACCAAGTTCTCGGATGCGCCTGGCCCAATTCAATTTTCCACACACACACCCGGCACCTCCCCCATTCCTACCCCACACCGTTCGCATTGCGTACAAAGAAAACAATTATCGGCATTCTGCTACCCTTGGCATGACAAGTTGTCTGTCTCACTTCAAAGGACGGCAACCTAATTGTTTCCAGAGTTTAAAAGTAATTAAGCTGCATTAGAGAAATGTAAGTAACCCAGAGAAGGCTCTCCTCCCCACACACACACTGGGACCTCTTTCTTGGACACCGACAACTCTGTAGATTTCCTTTTTTCTCTCTGGGTATACATTTGAAAACGTAACACTGATTGAACACTCCAATTCGCAGTCCTGTTAAACTTCGCCTGGATTTAAGACGTTTTAAAGTCAGGACGGCTATAGCCAAATATTTTGTTTCCAACCGCGTTGTGTGGACTCCCTGGTCTGTCTGTCTGTCTGTCTTATAGAAGGGCCGGTTGAAAAAAGTGAGGGTAATTGTGCATAATTAATGCCGAAAATGGACCCATAATAGGCGACCAAGATTAAACCAGCTGCAACTATGTTTCAAGGGAATTTTTAAAGTCTCTCTCTCTCTCTCTCTCTCTCTCTCTCCCTCCTCCAGTAATTTTCTCTCTCCTCCAGTAATTTTCTAAGTTCTATGCAGACCTCAGCATTGGGAAGTGCTACTTAAATCAATACAGCACTTATTTACAAGTTATGTTTAGAACGGGGACACATTATACTTTCACCAACAATATTTGCTCCCTCACAGTTGTCTGTTGGAATATTTGGATATGCATTTTCTGGGTGTGAAAACAACTTAGCATAAATACCTGGCTAGTAATGACAAAACATTACATTCATCTTAATGTTTGCCATTGTTTTCAGGGTTGTTTTTCCACTTCTGATAGTTTGGGCAAAATGGAGAAAGCTGTACTATATATATATATATATATATATATATATTGCACTATATTGATTACATGCATCTAAAGATACTTAAACAAAGTAGTTGATTAAAAATTGGCCATATTTTGTCTTCATTTAATGAACATGACTGATGCCCATTTAAAAGTTTTACAGAACAGTCCTATGCATGTTTACTCTGACATGCACCAAGTCCTTCCAAACTTAAGGAGTTTAATTGGACTAAAGGAAAATGCATACAGGATTGTAAACTCAGCTTGAGATCCTAAGCACATTTACTTAGAAGTAAATTCCACTAAAATAAACATTTATTTTCAAGTTGATGGTCTTTGGGTCAGTGTGTTAATGAGGACAGTAATATTAATACTTTAATATTATCTGAAATTGCCTTTTTATTTTCAGTAATCTGACTCAGAGTATTTTTTTAAAATGCCAGCATACAATTTGAAGCTACAAAACTATCTCTATTTTTGTATATACATACAAATAAAATGTATTTAGGGAAAAAGCCACAAACTCTTCTGTACACGGTCTTTAAGGCTGTAATACACACCTACTTGGGAGTAAAGTGAACTCAATGGGACTTATTCTTGAGTAGATAGGTGTAGGATTGCACTGTAAAGGAATAAAAAGAGAAGCAATCAGGGGACACTCCCCCGCCCCATAAATGGACAGTACTCTCTGTTTGTGGTGTGGGGAAGGAACAGAATTTGCCTTTCCTATTTTGTCTTTAAAAGGTCTCATGAGTGCTTTAACACCCTCTACATTTTTTTTTAAAATCCAGTGAAATTTCTCTTGCAGACAGGCGCGCATCCTGAGTCATTTTGGTGCTTGAAGCAGAACTTTCAATGGTGCCCTCAAGGGTGGTAAAAAAATAATAATACAACAATACATTCATCTGTGATCATTGGCTGCCCTTTAATGGTATGTCCTCAAATCTGCCTCTTCAGGCATGCCTTCTTATCCTGCCTAATGGTAGGGCTGGCCCAGCTGGAAATTTCCTTCATCCTTACCATCCTTTGCTGGTCTCTCTAACCTACCTTGTATACACTAAGGATCTTTACGGATTATTACAATTGAAAACTTTCTTTTTAGTGCTGTATCTACAGTAGCCCTAATCCAGGGTCAGCAGGAGAGATGCCATTTCCCCATAATAGTGCAATGGTGGAGAACCCTTCTTCATTCTGTTCATTGCTTTAAAGCAAGGATTTAGAGCTGTTTTCTGGTGTGGGATCGGAATGCCCACCATGGGCCATATGACATGGGGGGGGGTCATGTTACACCCCCCCCCATTTTTCTTCTTTTTCTCTGTGCTGGAAGGAGGCACAGAACTGTGCCTCCTCCCAACACAGCCTCCCAGCACGGAGAACAGGACCCAGGTTGCCCTGCATTCACACTGCGCTCTCTGCATGCGGACAAGTCTCAATATCTGCCACCCTTTAAAGCAGGGCTCTCCAACCTTGGGTCCCAGATGTTGCTGGACTACAGCTCCCAGAATCCCTTGCCATTAGCCATGCTGGCTGGGTATGCTGGGAGCTGTAGGCCAGCAACATCTGGGGACCCAAGGTTGGAGAACCCTGCTCTAAAGAATCAAGGGAGATGGGTGCTCAGGCCTTCGAAAGGCAGATTGCATCACCTTTGCAGAACATGTTAAAAGCTAAAACGGCTGGACTTGCCACAACTAAAAATAATTTTAAAAGTGTGACTCCTGTGCTTTGTTGGTGCCTCAGAGGATAGCCTTGTAGGCTCCTTCCAACTCTATGATCTATGAATCTATGAATGCTTGAAGAAGTCACATGCACACAGGATGCACAGCTTTTTTTAAATTATTTTTACAATGGACAAAATAGCACAGGATGGAGGCGTTATGTCACTCAGCTTTTGTAATTGCCTTAGGCACACTCCAGTGGGTACCGTGGATACTTGCATAAGCACATTCCATACAGAAATCGCAACTGCAATTTTGTGGAGTTATGTAATATTGTTGGTGGAGTTAGAAAATATTCCCAGCAACTTTCGATTGTAGTTTCAGTGTCGAAACAATCTGTAATAGCAGGGGAAATGTCTGGCTCCTCCAGAACTATAAGCAACAACTGTGCCCTTATTCTGTAAAAAGAGGGGGCAGGAGCCGCTACATCGTCCCAAAGGCTGCTATGCTGGTTGACACTAGTATAGCAGCCTTTCGCAGAAGCATACGAAAAACTTGGTCTCTCACTTAACATCAAAAAACCCAAAGTGCTTCATCAGCAAGTGCAAGCTAACCCTTTGATGATGCCATCTATCCAGCTTGGCGGGACAATACTGGAAAATGTCGATCATTTTCTCTATCTTGGCAGCTATCTTTCTGTTACAGCTAACATCGACAGTGAAATCCAGCATCGTTTGAGCTCCGCAAGTGCCGCGTTTTCTCGAATGAAACATAGAGTGTTCGAGGATCAGGATATTTGTAAGAAGACCAAAACGCTGGTTTATGAAGCCATTGTATTGCCAACTTTATTGTATGCCTGCGAAACATGGACTATCTATAAACGTCATTTCCACCTCCTTGAAAGATTTCATCAACGTTGCCTCCGGAAAATCCTGCGAATTACTTGGGAAGATAGGCGAACAAATGTCAGTGTACTGGAAGAAGCAAAGACTACTAGCGTTGAAAAAATAATCCTTCAGCGCCAACTTCAGTGGACCAGTCATGTTGTTCGAATGCCGTCTCCCAAAGCAGTTACTTTATTCCCAACTCAAGGATGGAAAGCGGAATATCGGTGGTCAATATAAGAGGTTTAAAGATGTTCTTAAGGCTAATCTAAAAAAAATGCAATATAAACATCAAAAACTGGGAAGCTCTGGCCCATGAACGATCTAACTGGAGGTTGGCCTTTCACAAAGGTTCTATGGACTTTGAAGAAGCCCGAGTGCAAGGTGAAAGGGAGAATCATGCTAAGTGAAAAGCACGTCAAATGAATCCTTTACAGGACCATCTTCCATCTGGTAACCTGTGTCCTCACTGTGGGAAACTGTGTGGATCTAGAATTGGCCTCCACAGTCACTTACGGACCCATCGCTAGAGTCTACACAGTTTTTCTTTAGAATTTCCTCCTTTTAAAATTTCCTTTTTGTAAATTTTTATCCTGGAAGACAATCTTACTCGGCCACGAGTGATCGCCTGATGATGATTATTATGATGATGATGAGGGATGGGGCAGGAGGCTCAAGTGGTGCCCAGTCCGGACAGCTTCTTCTGATTCAGCTGCGTGGTTTAACGTAACTCAAGGATGGCTACCAGGGCTCAGCAATGGAGACTCTTTTCAGATTCGGGGAAAGGATTTGCGGTCACACAGAGAGTAGCTTCCAGCATCATTATTCCCAGGCAGTCATGATCTGGGACTCAGGTCCAGACACACCTGTGGAGCCCATTCGTGTCGTGTTGGAAGGGTCCCAACACATTTTGCAGGGACCAGGGACAAATAAGGGATTGCTTGGAAAAACACTGTCTGAATGGGGATGACCCTTTTGGCCGGTGGTTTGGTGTGCGGTGCAACTTGTCTAATTCTCCCAGTACCTCGTGGTTCTGAACAGGGTACCTCTGACTTAGACTTCAGTGTGTGGCCTGAGTTGGAAATGGCACCTCTGCCTGTGTTGGGGCTTCTGGGCTTTTCGCTATGTATGACTTTTCTACTTAGGGGTTGTATACAATGGATCATGTCCAATGTTAGTCTAACGTAAGTCCCATTTGTTTCAATGGGCATATAACTCAGCTGACCTAGAAGATGTGATTGCCGCTAGCAGTCTGGTCAAGTTCAAGTTCTTCATTATTACGGTCATATGACCCAGCAAATAAACTTTAAATTTCAAATCACATCGAGCAGTCCGGTCATGATTCAGGCCTGGCCCTAGTATCACTTCAGGCTTCAGGCTCTGGGGACACAGAGTGGCAGCTAGCTGTGGGAGGGTGGAGTTGTGTGTGCGCCACTCGAGCATCGGTCGTCAATGTTTGTGATACAAGACAAGACAAGGGCCGTGACAAAGGTGTATAACATTAGAACAGGGCTCTCCGACCTTGGGTCCCCAGATGTTGCTGGCCTACAGCTCCCAGGATACCCAGCCAGCATGGCTAATGGCAAGGGATTCTGGGAGCTATAGTCCAGCAACATCTGGGGACCCAAGGTTGGAGAGCTCTGCATTAGAAAGTACAACCAGACTGGAAAAAAGGGGGAAATGTATATCATACAATATGGCCCTGAGCCCCAGGTTTCTCTGACACCCTCACAAAGTTTGCTTTGATTTTCTTTGCTGATAATGCAAACATTGATACTCTATAGGTGGTTGCTGCGTCCCCATCTGACAACAGGTAACAGACTACTAGTACGTCTACACCTGAAGCAAGCTCCTGAAGTCCCAGAGTACCAGCTTTGAATCTAGCTCTAATGCCACCTAACAAGGGATAGTGTAAGAGGTAAGTAACCAAATCCTCAATCAGAGGTGGGCATTTCGAATCGGACACACCTGCCACTCCCAGCAGGGCACCTTACTAGAGCATCCTGTAGCCAAAGGCACCACATAGAATCATAACTCAGGGAATGCATGCCTTTGTGCCAGGAAAATCAAAATTATCAAGATATTTTGCTTTATCTGGAGCCTGTATAGCCTGCAGGACAGGAGCCATTTTGCAATATTTAGGGTTTCCACTGTGCTAGCCTCATGAGAAGCATCCCAAGGCTCAAGCAAACATCCCATGACTGATATGTCTCTTGCTCACCCAGTCCACGTATGTATATTCACTTCCCCTGCCCCCAGTTTCATGTGGCTTCCAGGGAGTTAACCAGTTGAACTTGATTATCTATGGACTGAATACTAGTATATACCCCCCTTACTAGCCACTGGGCTGGCAGGGCTGAGATCCTTTTATGCAGTGCTTTTTTTCTGGAGAAAAGGGTACCGGAACTCTTGGATTACATTTCCTCGGGAGTAGATGGCGATTAAATTGTAATGCAATTAATAGAAGAAAAGGTGCTGGAACTCAGTTCCGGTGAGTTCCACCAGAAAAAAAGCCCTGCTTTTATGAAACCTCAGCAGCCAATCTCCATCCATCTGCAGCATAACCATTGGGGTCCCCCTAGGGAAGGGTGAGGCAAGTGGTGGTGCCCACATGGGCACCAATGTGCCCATGAAACCTTTATTGGGGACCCACCAAGCTGCCCTACCCCTACACTTTAAAAAAACAAAAGAAGAAGAAGAAGAACAACAACAACAACAACAACAACTTTTCTTACTAGCAACTGGGATTGTGGTGAAATTGGTTCCTGCTGGTGTGGCTATTTAGTATGTTGTTTAGTGTGTCAGGGCTCAGACCCCACTTCTGCCATGCACTTAGTCTTTGGGGCAGGCTGCGTGCCCTTTGCCACACCTCCCATGGTGTCCATTTTGTGGTGGTGCCCAGGACAGTTTCTCAATTGGCCCACAGCCTCAAAGGCCTGCCTACCCCTGCCCTAGGGAGCAGGGCCGGCGCTACCACTAGGCCAACTAGGCGGCTCCCTAGGGCGCGTGGCTGAAGGGGGCGCAGAAAGGCACCACCAGGTCAGTGCGGGGGGATTGCGGGCGGGCTCGGTGTCGCGCTCGGCTTTCCTCGCCTCCGCACGCCATCATGAGCCGGGGCGCCTCCACTCGCTTCTCCTCCAGCTCGCCGCCCCGCCTGGTCTCCTGCGAGGCTGCCGCAGCAGACGCTCCGCCAGGCCTGGCGCTCGCCATCTAAGCGTCCGTCCCCGGGCAGGCGCAGCCGACAGCGGGGCGGGGAGGAAGGCGAGGCTCCGGCCCTTCCTCCCTGGCGCCTCCCACAGGGATGCCCAAGCGGGGATAGCATGGCCCAGCGCCCGGCCGGCCATCATGGACGGGCCCTGCTGAGCGTGCTGCTGCTGGCCGAGATGCTGCTTCTCCTCCAGGTGGGCCTCAGCTGCCCGTCGTGCTTCTGCTTCACCACGCTGGACACCGTGCAGTGCCGCTACGTCCGCCTGCTGGAGCCGTCCGCCGACCTGCCGCGCGCTGTCCACAACCTCACCATTGGTGGCGGCAACCACGCTGGACCTGAGCCACAACCCGCTGCGCAGCAGTGCGCCGGGCACCTTCGCTGCGTGCGCCCGCCTGCGCACACTGCGCCTCAACCAGGCGCTGCCGGCGTGGGAGGTGCTGCCCCTTTGGGGACCTGCTGGACGGCTGGGCGCCTCTTCCCAAGCTAGGCTGGGTGAGGAGCGCACATGGTGGCGGCGGCGGCGACCAGAACAGAGATGCTGCGCGGAGCCTCTGTGCGGTGGGAACAGCGAGGCCGGCTTGGCAGCGGGGAGAGTGGCTGCCTGGAAACGGGTCCCGGAGGCGCCGGCGCCTCCAGGCCCGCAGAGGGCTGCTGGCCCCAGTGGCGGGGCCGGGGGGGAGCTGGGCGAGCAGGCTAACACAGTGCAAGTAGCTCTCTGGAAAATTCTGGCAGGGGTGGGGGAAGGCAGGAATCTCATGACTTCAGCAGCTTTTGTATGCCTTTGTGAGAGCCAAGCTCTCTGGAATGGAACCATAGGCCCATTTCACTTCTGAATCAGTAGTGGTTGTGAAAGTCTTGAAAAGTTGCCTTTGCTTGGTTTAAGAACATAAGAAGAGCCATGCTGGATCAGACCAAGGGTCCATCTAGTCCAGCATTCTGTTCACACAGTTCTGTCCAACCAGCTGCCCACAGGAAACCCACAAACAGGACATGAGTGCAACAGCACCCTCCCACCCATGTTCCCCAGCAACTGGAGTACATAGGCACACACACTACCTCTGACACTGGAGGCAGCATATAGCCATCAGAACTAGTAGCCTTTTATCGCTTTATCTTCCATGAATTTGCCCAATCCCCTTTTAACGTCATCCAAATTGGTGGCCATCACTGCATCTTGCAGTAGAGAATTCCATAGTTATGCACTGTGTGAAAAAGTACTTCCTTTTATCTGTCCTGAATCTCCCACCAATCAGCTTCATGGGATGACCCCATTGGGATCTAGCACTGTGTGAGAAGGAGAAAAATGTATCCTTATTATGCACTTCCTCCACACCATGCGTATGTTGTGGAATGCCTTTCCCAAAGAAGCATGCCCACTGTCTACTTTGTTATCATTTAGGTGCCAGGTTAAAATGTTTTTCTTCTCGCAGGCATTTTTGATGTTACAGGGTGTTTTTTTTGAGGATTGGTTTTGTTAGAAATCTTCCAGTCTGCTATTTTACTGACTCTGGATTTTTTTGTATATTTTATTGTTAGTGTAGAGAATTTTATGATTATGTTTAGGTTTTCAAATTGTATTGTAAGCCACCCTGGGATTAAAAATTTATGAAGGGGGGGGGGAACAAATGCCTCAAATCAGCCTTCTCCAACCTGTCGTCCAGATGTGTTGGACTCAGGGATGATGGGTGCTGTAGTCCAAGCCATTTGGAGGGCATCAGGATAGGGGAGACTGTCTTAAATAATAAATAAATAAAATGCTTTTAAAAATCAGATCCAAACAACCCCTTCCAAGTCGCTATTAGTCCCACTGTAGCTGAATGTCCTTCTCAAAGGGGTATTAGCAGCTTTGGGTGATGGTGGTGATGGATTTAGATCAGGAAGATGGCGTGGAGCAATACCCCCCTTCCCTCAGCATCTATGCTCCTATCCAGTTCAGTGGCCCTGAACTGAAAGCTGCTTTTAAGTGAAAGCCAAAATGTTGGGAGAACCAATTGTGGAATTCTCCATCTAACACATCGTTTGGTCCTGACTGAGTCTGCTGAACTAGCCAGATGGTTGTGGTTAGGGTTATAGCCGGAAAGTGGTTTTGTATGATGTTGTTGTTTTGCCTTTGTGGAGATAGTCTTTGTGTAGGAAAATTCAGGATGTTATATTGTAGGAACTTGCTTTTTCCTGGACAATCACTGTTTATTAGATTGTCTGTTTATTAGGTGTGGGGCAGGGGGAGAGACCCCATAGACACCAATCACCCTTCATATTGCATAGGCATATTTTCCTACATGGTGAGGACACCTGTGAAGCGGGAAAATAAAACTTTTACCTGGTTCACACATAATGCTAACCCATGGTTTATTTAACCCATGGGTTGTTGAATTCTGGGCTGTTGTGTTGTGTAGACCTAGCCGTACAAACAAACCATGGTTTGTTAACCAAGAACAACCCAGAATGAGAACCCATGGTTTGTTATTGGGTTGAGAACTTGTTTAAATCATGGGTTGTTGTTATGTGTGAACCTAGAACTGTGGGTTGTTCCCGGGTTGTTTTACCAGGCTACAGAAGCAGCAGGCAAGAGTGGTTAACCCCCCCCCCCCCAGCTGCTCTACATGCCAGCACTACAGTGCTGCAAAGGCATTTGGGATACAGGGTGAGAACAGGTGAAGGAGGAGGGCAACAAACAACCCAGGGATTGAGAAAACAAACCATAGTTCGTTCGATCATCTGCCAGACAAACCCTGGGTTGGGTGACAAATAAACCATGGCTGAGCATCATGTATGAACTTGTATCATATGTGTTGGGACTTGAAAAAGATACTAGGAGAGGATATATTGTGGAGTAATATCCTTCCTATCTCATGTTAGTGAGATCAGCAGAGTAGAGTCCCTTTCCAGCTTAAAAGAAGCTTAGATTTGGCTAGTGTTAGCCAATTAGCATTTGGTAATCCAGGATGCTTTAAGGCAGACTGGATTTCCCTGGTTTTTTGCCCCCTTTTCTCTCCCTCAGAACAATAATCAGAGACACAGTCTTGTAAAAGTTAAAAGTAACATTTACTCACTCAGATTATGCAGTTTCATTCAGGCAGGCTTAAAAGCATTTGTTACAGTTGGTTACAAGTTCATTTGGAAATACTTGGGGTCTGAACTTGTGGAGTTCAGACCAGCAACTCTGGCTACATGCTGCTACAAAGACCACGTGGAGACAACAACCTGGTGGTGCCACGCTCACTAGAGTCTGAACAGAAAGAGGAAGAAGCTGGGAGCAACGCCCACTTCCTGTTCAGGCTGTTAATAATTCCTTCTAGGTACCTTCTAGGAAAACCACCTAGAAGGTATCAGTGATCTTAACCATTTCACCCAATTACCTGGTGAAACATGAGCCATAGGTTTTGACTGCAATTTTAATTATCCAACAATATGAAAGGCAGCGCAAGTGCTTTCTCTGCGACTTGTATGTGGCCAGCCAGGCAGCCATTCATTGTGTTGGGTTTTTCTGACTGAAGGGTGTGATCAGACTTAGGCTCATGAAATGGTACTTTCCCCATCTTTCCTTCCCCTTGCACGCCCTCCACTCTTCCCAGATCTGCTCCTGAGGCTCCCCCGACTCTCCTTCCAGAGTGGATTTTTAGAATGCATGGGTGTTGGAAATAGTAATATTGCCTGCTTAAAATCAACAAAGTGATGTAACCACTGATTAGAGTGGGAGGAATGGGTGAACTAAAGAAACCTCTCCTCCCTACTTCAGGCCTCTCTGGCCAGAGCTCTGCTGCTCTCTATCTACTTCGAGTTGTACCCTGCTTTTCAATCTAGTTTCCCAAAGCAGCTACCACCAAATAACCAAATAGCCAAGCACAAATTCTGTGTTAGATGGGAAATAGATATTGCTGTGTGGAGGAATCACGTGTACTACAAGGAATGGACAAAGACAGGTCTGTACAAATCCCTTGCTGCCCTCTATGCCTGGAGCCCCCTGCCAGAATATTTAACTGGCTGTCACCCCTCCTCCCTCGCTCCAAATGCCACATCCAATCCTGCCCACAGGCATGCAATTTAAGGTGCATAGCGCTTGAAAGAAAGGCAGAATGAACAGAGAGAAATTAGAGGGTTAAAAAGAAGAAGTAAAAGCAGGAAACACAGTTGAGGAAGCACAGCCATAAAAGTGCAAGGGAGAAGCAGAATTACTAATTCAACTGCAAATGAAAATTAACTGGGAAAACATGGATTCATATATACTTGAAAACATATATCTGAATTCATTTTAAGGTGCTTTTAACAAGGAGCAAGGGCGGATTTCCACTTGCTCCTGGTCAGCTGCTGTTCTCTATTTTATACTGTTTTATATATTATATTTTTATAATTTTAATATGTGCCTGGGAAATGCACTTTGTGACTCAGGGGGAGGAAGGGGTGCCCCTATTACTGGTAGGGGGAGGTATGGCGTTAGGGGATTAACAGGCCAGGTGAGGAGAAGGGGGGCTAGACACCTTACGGCTATCCCCTCTTCTGGTTCTTCCCCCAACCAGATGGTTCCTGGTGGCCTTACCAGCTTGCCCTCGGGTCTGGTGCTGCTGCTGTTGAATGCCAGGTCGGTCCAAAATAAAATCTCCTTCATCCATGATTTGATTGTGGATGAGGGGGCTGACCTGGTATGTATTACCGAGACCTGGGTGGGGGAACTGGGTGGGGTTACTCTCTGCCAGCTGTGCCCTACTGAGTAATCGGTGCAGCACCAGCAGACTCAAGGGTTGGGGAGGGGGTGTTGCTGTGGTCTATAGGGATTCTATCTCCCTCTCTAGGCTTCCTGTTCATTCGAGTGCAGGTCTCGAGTGCCTGTATCTTGTGTTGGGTACTCGGGACAGACTGGGGATTCTGCTGCTGTACCGCCCACCCCGCTGCCCATCAGACTCCCTGCCTGAGCTGACGGAGGTGGTCTTGGACTTGGTGTTGAGGACCCCTAGGATGATTGTTCTGGGGGATTTCAACTTACATGCCGAGACCGCTGTGTCCGGGGCGGCTCAGGACTTCATGGCTGCCATGACGACCATGGGGCTGTCCCAACATGTCATCGGCCCAACACATGTAAGAGGACACACACTTGATCTGGTCTTCTCGACTGGGCAGGAGGATGGTGATCTGGAAGTGGGGGAATTGACATCTACTCCTCTGTCATGGTCAGATCACTTCCTATTGAAGTTTAGACTTTCAGCAGCCTTTCCCCTCTGCAAGGGGAAATGGTCTGCCCCCGGAGGTTAATGGATTCCGATGGATTCCAGAGGGCTCTGGGGGATTTTCCTGCTGGTATGGCTGGTGGTCCTGTTGGAGCCCAGGGGTTGCTCTGTGGAATGCAGAGATGACCCGGGCGGTTGACACGATTGCGCCCAAGCGCCCTGCCCCTCTCCCTTCAGGCAGAGCCCAGCCAGCTCCCTGGTACACACCAGAGCTGAGGGCAATGAAGCAAGAAGGAAGACGGCTGGAACGCAGGTGGAGGAGAACTCGTGCTGAATTTGACCGAACACAGGTTAGAGCTCATTATTGAGCCTACTCTGTGGCGGTGAGGGTGGCAAAGAGGGAGTTCTTTTCCACCACCATTGCATCTTTTCAGTGCCATCCAGTGGCACTTTTCCGAGTGGTCCTGTGGCCTTTTACACTCTGGGCCAGCGAGAGAAATGGCAGAAACCTCGGTTGCACGCTGTGATGAGTTTGCATGGCACTTTGAAGATAAAGTTGCTCAAATTCGTCATGAATTGGACACCACTACAATTAGTGCAGCTCCTTTAGTAGAGGTGTCCAGAACACCGTCTGGTCCGGTTTTATTGGATGAATTTCAGTTATTGAGGCCCGAGGATGCGGACAAGGTGCTTGGCCATGTCCGGTCGACCACCTGTGTGCTCGACCCTTGCCCGTCATGGCTTATTACATCGAATAAGGAGGGGATAGCTGGCTGGGTCCAGGAGGTTATAAATGCCTCCTTGAGAGAGGGAGTAGTGCCTCTTTGAAAGAGGCGGTGATTAGGCCACTCCTCAAAAAGCCTAACCTGGACCCGGATTATGTTAATAACTACAGGCCGGTAGCTAATATCCCATTCCTGGGCAAGGAGCTTGAGCGGGTAGGTTGCTGGTCAACTCCAGGCACTCTCGGATGAAACGGACTATCTAGATCCATTTCAGTCTGGATTCAGGCCTGGTTTTGGAATGGAAACTGCCTGGGTCGCCCTGTGGGATGACCTCTGCCGGGAGAGGGACAGGGGGAGTGCGACCTTGTTGATTCTCTTGGACCTCTCAGCGGCTTTTGATACCATCAACCATGGTATCCTTCTGGATAGGTTGTCTGGGTTGGTAGTTTGAGGCACTGTGCTCCAGTGGTTCCGATCCTACTTGGCTGGCCGATTCCAGAAGGTGGTGCTGGGGGATTACTGCTCTGTCCCTTGGCAGTTATGCCATGGGGCGCCACAGGGCTCTGTTTTATCCCCTATGCTGTTTAACATCTATATGAAACCACTGGGAGAGGTTATCCGGAGGTGTGGGCTGAGGTGTCATCAATATGCAGATGACACCCAGCTCTATCTCTCCTTTTCATCTAATCCAGGTGAGGCAGTGGCTGTTCTGAATCAGTGCCTGGGCACGGTAATGGACTGGATGAGGGCTAATAAACTGAGACTCAATCCAGATAAGACGGAGGTACTGTTAGTGGGTGGTTTGTCTGCCTGGCTAAGTGATATTCAACCAGTTCTGGATGGGATTGCACTCCCCCTGAAGGATCAGGTTCGTAGTTTGGGGGTGCTCCTGGATCCACAACTGTCACTCGAGGCACAGGTGAACTCGGTGGCACGGAGCACCTTTTATCAGCTTAGGCTGATATACCAACTACGTCCTTATCTGGACAGAGATAGCCTAGCTACAGTTATCCATGCTCTGGTAACCTCTCGTTTGGATTACTGCAATGCGTTATACGTGGGGCTGCCTTTGAAAATGGTCCAGAAACTTCAGCTGGTCCAAAATAGGGCAGCGAGATTGTTAATGGGGACTGGCCGACGTGAACATATTATGCCAGTGCTTTCTCATCTGCACTGGCTGCCAGTCTGTTTCCGGGTCCGATTCAAAGTAGGGATGTGCCACGAACCTGTGGGGGGCTTGCCTCTCCGTTGGCTTGCCTCTCCGCGCGGGCGGCCCCCCGCCTCAATCTTCTGAGTGGCGCGGAGCAGTTCTCGAGCCGCCGGCGCTGGTCCCGTCGCGTCACATCCGGCCCCGGAAGTGACGCGACGGGGACCCTGTGCAGGCGCAATACGACGTGCGGGCGCAATACGTTGTGCGGGGTCCCAGTGCGCCTGCGCAGGGTCCCGTCACATCACTTCCGGGGCTGGATGTGACGCTACGGGACCAGCACGGGCGGCTCACCACGGAGAGGCAAGCCACCGCTGGACAAGGTAGGCCCGTAGGTCCGCACAAGCCCCACGCGGATGTGAGTGGGGCCGATTTCGGCCCGCTATGCCCATGTGGGACAAACGGTTACATCCCTAATTCAAAGTGCTGGTACTAACATTCAAAGCCCTAAACGGCTTGGGGCCAGGGTATCTAAAGGATCATCTCCTCCCATATGTACCTGCCTGGACACTAAGATCCGCATCAGCAGTCCTTCTCCGAGAGCCCCTGCCAAAGGAAGTGATGCAGGTGGCTACTAGGAGGAGGGCCTTTTCTGTGGTGGCACCCCAGTTACGGAATGAGCTCCCCAAAGAGGTTTGCCTGGCGCCTACTTTGTATTCTTTCCGGTGCCAGGTGAAGACCTTTCTATTCTCCCAGGCATTTAAATTTTAATCATTTTAATCATCTTAATCATTTTAATCTTGTAGTTGTTTTTAACTCCGTTATTGTAACTACTGCTGCTAGCTCTGCTGTTCGTTTGTGGTTTTAAATTTTATTTTATATCGTATTTTATGGTTTTAACTGTTGTAAACTGCCCAGAGAGCTTCGGCGATTGGGCGGTATAAATATGTATTAAATAAATAAACAAGGGCAAGTGTAGAAGAGGCACAAAGTGGTACGAATGTGCCTGTAACCATATTTGCTCACACTCCTGCCTTGTTAGCTTTGTCATCCCCATTCCCCTACTCTCTGCTGTTTAGTTTTTACCTATGACTCTTTCTCCTCTCCTCCTCCTTCCTCCCTTTAGCTCCCCTTTCTTTATATTGCTCTGATTGTTTATGTTACTATGTAATTTTCTCCACCATGTATGCTGAACACTACTACTACTACTACTACTACTCAGGGCCGGTGCTACCATTAGGCCAACTAGGCAGCCGCCTAGGGCACAGGGCTAAAGGGGGTGCCAGAAACGCCTTGAAAACAAAACACAGCGCTCTCAAGTGGGAAGGGGGGCGCTAAATATCTGATCTTGCCTAGGGCACCAAACTGCCTTGCACTGGTCCTGCTACTACTACTATTCAAATACATAAATATGTATAGATATATGAACTATAAAACTTATGTACAAATGGGGGGGGGGAACCAGAATAAAAGATTAATATAATACAATTTGATTGATACTACTACTATGTTACTACTATGTTACTACTATGTTACTACTATGTTACTACTACTACTACTATAATGTTTATGTTACTCTTTAGAGCATCATGCATACTGAACATTACTGCTGCTGCTGCTACTACTACTGCTGCTATCACCACCACTAAATAGCCATGATTGCCAGGTCAGGGATGATGGGTGTATTTGCTCACATAATTGTTTGTAGCCAAGATATGTGAAGTATGATTCACGTAATATTAAACAGGCTCCTGTTATACTTAAACCAGTCGCATGGTGTTTTCAGGGGAGATGCTGCAGGTTAGGTGCATATTAAATCAACTTCAGCACTGCACTGACCCATGGTAAACTGGCACTATAGACATGCTATAATCCATTCTAAGCTGCAATCATATTTGCAGTGTTTTCTTTGCGATGAAGAAGACTAGAAATATATGAAAGAAAGAATGAAAGAAAGAAAGAAAAGATTTTCCATGGTTTTGGAGTGGTCAGGTTCATGCCCTTCTAGAATAAATTCCACACACACCTTCTGCCCAAAGGGTTTGCCCTAGGAGTCTGATAACATGCCATTTGAGGAGCTTTTCTTCAAATTTTCTCCACCGTGAAAAGATCCAATCTTACCTTTAGCTTTGGAGGCCTGCCCTGAATAACCTCCCCCTTTCTCCTGAACGTTTGGTGCTTCTCAACAGTACCGGGCTGGCAGTATGCTACCATAATTACACAAAGCTGCCCGTTCATTACAACCTAACAATGAGGAATTGGGATTCTTATGAAATAACTACCGGTATGTTGATGCTAGAGAGAGCACCAGATTGGCATCTCCTGGCTTGTGGCATTGCTTTAATTTCATTTCAGAGGCTATTATATCTCAATATATGATTCCCTCTCCCTTTCCTGAGCCCCACCACTACCCCCCTCCCCACTGCCCAAGGATCAAGTAGACATCTGTGCTCAAGAACAATGAACTTTACTATGCTTTGTACGTCACTGCTTTACATGGCTTCCCCTTTTGAGAGTGATAACGGTCTCCCTGACAAAGACTTGATAAAACATGGTTATAAAACTTCATGGCACGCTGGTAACTTTCCCACCCGAGTGTCTTGCGGTACATGTGTTGGGGCTAAAATAGCATCAAGGTTGTGTTCCATAGTCATATCTCCAATTGGTAACAGAATAGGAAGGCCAAAGAGATAACCAGTTGAAGTATTCGTTATTTATTCACCTTTGAAAGTTAATGAATTAATCAGGTTAGAGTGGCCAGTGTTTGTAAGTGTTCCTTTTTTTAAAGTGCAGGCTTAAACTTGGCCTCTCTGATGACCTAGGTGGGATTCTGCCCTGAGGGCTGAGTCTTAGATTATAGGTATAGCACTTACGGTGTAAACCAGGGGTGGCTCAACTTGTGGCTTACCAGCTGTTTTGGCCTACAACTCCCAGCAGCCCAAGCCAGCATGGGTAATGGACAGGACCTCTGGGAACTGTAGTCCGAAACATCTGGTTTCATAGATTTGGGGAAGGCTGGTGTAAAGGCACAGGGGCACTGTTCCGTCCCCTTTCTGATTGGCAGACAGCACTCAGGTTCTTAAAAGCTCTCTACAGTATGAGTGCATCAATTTTAGTTGCACTAAAGAATCCGAGGAATTATAACTTGGTGAGAAGTGGAGATTTCTCTTAGAGATCCTTAGCTCCCCTTAACCTGAGAAAAGGGGATGACTATTAAATAAGTGAACGGTGTCATCCTATACATGTCTGCTCAGGAGTAAGTCCACTGATTTCAATGAAGTTTACTCCCAGGTACGGTAAGTGGGCTGATAGGATTGCAGCCTCATAATAGAATATCTATAGCACTTTTGAGTGCTTTTCATATACACTGTATGATCTTGTAATCCTGTTGCAAGGTAGGTGTGGAAGGCCACCTAGTAAGTGTACGGCAGAAGCAAGATACTGATCTGTAGTGTCATCTCTTAGCCAGCTCTACAGTAGCCGTCTTATGGTCGCTGTAAGCAACTATATTTATTATTCATTTATTAAATCATTGTCCCAACTCTTCCTACAAAGAAGCTCAGGGCAGCATTCATGGTTTTCCCTCTGCCCATTTTATCCTCACAACAGCCCTGTGAGGTGGGTTCACTTGTGCACAACTATGCCCCCACTGGCCACATCAGATTATATAAAGGCTGCAGTGATATGCCAAGGGTCTCTAACCATCATCATCAGGCGATCACTCGTGACCGAGTAAGATTGAATTCCGGGATAAAAGGAGGAAATTCTAAAGAAGATTGTGTAGACTCTAGCGATGGGTCCGTAAGTGACTGTGGAGATTTCAAAGTGAAAGGTGCTGTTTATTACCAAAGGACTCTTCCCATCCTGAATGGTCCGTGCTTCGAGTTTAGCACTACAGCCATAAATGGCAACAAGCATGGGAAGCCACTCCGTAGACATGCCATGAACCCCAGCGCTTGTCATGTATTCCCAGCTATTCCCTTGGATCGTATATGGCTGAGGCTGTCCAGCTGCCTCCAGACTCTGGTTTTAACACAGTGTTCTCCAACCTTGGGTCCCCCAATGTTTTTGCCCTACAACTCCCAGCATGCCCCAGCGAGGGGCCCGAGCCTTTAGGGGGGGGCCCTCAGGACTCGACCCCAGGCAGCCCTGGTAAAATTGGCTGGTTTGAAGGACTGGTGAAAGCAAGCCTTGTAGGGGTTTACCCATCTTGGACCTTCGGGTAGGTGTGGTAATTCTCCATCGGGCAGCAAGGCTGTGCTGGATTTAGCCCTTTGAAGAAGACACCCTCAGGTAACAGGTGTGTGCTTGAGAGATTTTAAGGAATCAGGTTTTGTTATTTTGCAGCTTTACTGTGTACTAAAGTGTTTCTCTATTTTGTGTGCTTCTCTTATTTGCCTAATCTTGTTGAAAGATGCTACCAGAAATAAACCTTGTCTTGAGTTCACCCCACATGGGTTTTGTAGTACTCTGTTGGTTCAGTATCTAAATCCAGGTTACAGAATTGAAGGCGAGTCCCTGAACAGAGATTCAAGTAGGGTTGCAGACAGCTGAGGCTGGCAACCTGGTACCTTGAGATCTCTGGGGGTCTTGGTTCCTTTGCCAGCAGGCAAGGGTGGGGTGGTGGCGGGTCAGCCAGCCCCCCCTTCCGGGCCACATGGTGGCAAGTGCTGGGTTCCTTTTGCAGGGAGGAAAGGGTGGGAGTCTGGCGGGCCAGCCAGCCCCCCCTCTTCCTCCATATGGTGGCAAGCGCTGGGATTCGAAGCTGAACCATAGAGTGAGTGCACGTGGGCAAATGAGAGAAATTTGAGAGACTTTTTAGTACATGGTAGAGGGTTTGTTATTTTTTAGAAATAACATGTGAGATAAGCCTTAGAAAAACATTCAGATTGCTGGAAGGGGCTACCCCAGTCTGGGGAGCCTAGGAGCCCAGCAGAGAGCGTTTAAGGCAAGAAATCTCAACTGACTGGAGTAAGCAGAGAAAGCAAAACTCCAAAAAGTTCCAGAACAGCCTGTGTGCCCAGCGGGTGAGCAGATGGCGGCTGTGTGATCCCAAAGTTTGGGGGCTGGGAGAGCCCGGGAAGAGAAGAAGAAAATAGTGTGGGCGTGCGCACGTGTGTTCCAGGAGGAAGGAGAGAAGACCAAGAAACCTCTCTTAAGAGGCTGGTGAGCAAAACGTTGGATTTTGGGACAGCGTTTGATGAGTAATTTTAGTTGTGCTGTGTGCCCCAGAAGAGTCAGACTTTGGTGGGGGGGGAGGGCACAGTCCTGCCCTACATCTCTCCCATGGGAGAAGGACTGAAGATTTTGAACTTAAGACTGTCCATTTGCTCTTGGGGGGGGGGCATGGTGAATGCCCAGGCTGGGCAGCAGCAAGCAGAGGGGGGGGGTGGACATCAGGAAACCCCCCCCCCCCCCGAAAAAAGAGACTTTGTCCTGTGCTGCAAGAAGCGGGCAGAGAATCAGCAGAAGAAAAAGGAATCCCCCCCCAAAAAACATTTTTCTGCTGCCACTTGGAAAACAGCGGACTCTGACTTGTTCCTCGAGGGGGTGGGGGGACAGGTGATTCAAGTTGTCTTTGTATTGTTACTGGGCGGGCGATCCCAGTGTGGGCGGCGGAGAGAGAAGGGGATCTCCCTCCTAGCTGACAGAAGCCCAGACAGAAAGATTTTTTCCTTCAGGTGTCTCCCGAGAAGAAAAGAAGATTGGTGGTAATTGTGATTAAAGCAAATGAAAACTGTTGAGTTGTTCCTCGAAGGGAGGGGGGATGATCCGTGATCCAAATGTAATTGTGTTATCTAGATTGTTGCTAAGGGGGCCAAGGGCCAGGTGCTCCCAGTGAAAGCAATTGAACTGTTTGTTGTTATGTGCAAAGGTCAATTTGAAAATGAAAATGATGAAAAATTTTGAATGTAAAAGGTCTCAAGAGGCCAGGGAACTTAGAGGCGGGAAAGCCCTCTAGTGGCCGAAAGCAAGATTGCCAGACTGTGTGTTCTCAGTTTCTGAGGAAACTGAGTAGAGCCTCCAAAGCTAAGCATTCAATGCTGAGAGAAAGTCATCCCGTGCAAGTTTGGGTGGTGGGCAAAAAGAGCCAAGCCCAAGCGGCTGGAAGATTGTCCAGCTGTGTGTTTTAGAAAATGCAAACCTTTGGGAAAAGGGTGGTGGTGGGAAGTCATCCCATTCAAGTCATTGGGTAGAAAGTGCCAAATGCAACCCTTGGGAAAGGGGATTAGGCATTCACGTCGTTGGGTGGTGGGAGGCCATCCCATCGAGTCTTTGTAGGGGTGTGTGATGGTATTCAGGTCGTTGAGAGTGGTAGGGGCGAATTGAAGTCACATTTCAGTCAGCAGTCTGCCCCTACAGGCTGTGGGAGAAACAGCAACCCTAAAAAAGTTTCTGTTTTGTTTTGTTTCTTTTAGGCAAGAGTGCCAGACAGGCAACAAAGGGTTGAGGGTTCTCATTTGAATTGTAATAGATGTTTCTTGAGTATGCAAACCTGTAAACTTCTGATTGATAGTTATTGCTTGTGTTTTGCTGTTTTGATGTTTGAAGAGCTTTAGCAAACCTGTAAACTTCTGATTGATGGTTATTGATTGTGTTTTGCTGTTTTGCTGTTTTAAGAAGATTTTAAGAATTAAGATGTTAAAGCTGTGTTAAGACTATAGTTAAGGTGTTTGATGTTTGATGCTTGTTTTTTTTGGTTCTGTTCTGTTTTTTTTGTCTGTGTGTAGAAGAGAAGAAGTGCCTAGTGGTAGAAAGCTAGCGCAAGCTCGTTTCTCTGTGTTTTTTGTTAGTATAGATGAAAGGAGAGGGTTAGCCCCTCTTTTAATCTTTTCCCAAAGGAAAGGGTGTGGAGAAACGAGCCTTTGGGGGTACACACACACACCTCAGAAAGGAACAGGATTACTGGAGGAGACCCCACAGTATGAGATCTATGGCTTAGTCTAGCTGGTCTTGTGCCTTGCCCCTGGAAATGGCTGGGGCTGAACACTTCAAAGGAAAGAGCAAGCAACTCCATAATGCATGATTATAGGAACATGGAAGTATCTTTCAGACTCTCATTAGCTAGTAGTTAGCTTTTGCCCTGAAGCACAAAGGTTTACTCCTCCCCTGTAAAAGATTCTTTTCCCTGAGTTACATTCTCATTGCCTATATAAATGCCTATAATCCTTTTTTTTTTTTTTTTAAACAGTCCGCTAAGCTTCCTGACTTCACCAAATGAAATGGCACGATGATTTGGGAAGAGAAACAGGCAGTTTCCTATAAATAAAGTTACAGAGTAATGATTAACCAAGCTGTTAAATTTGAACAGCTGACAAATAATGAACACAAATTCCATTTAGACATGACAATTTACAAAGCCTGTCTCCTTGTTATTATTATGAAAATGGAGAGACAGTTGGCTCTTTACAACCTCCGCAAAGACATTAACGAATTAATCCTCGCGGCACCCCAATGAGTAACCCTCTTAAGCCACAAGATAATCCCTATTGTGCAGATGGCAGAAAGTGAAATGCACCAGAGAAGATGGGGGTGGTTTTTTGGGGGAAAGCTCTGCAGATAGGGTGTGTGTGTCTCCATCTCCCCTAATGCAAGTTTCTGATCTGCATGCCTTCTGGTTGTTAGGATAGGACACAGCTTCTGCAGCCTCTGGGTGGTGGAGCAGTGGGGTTCTCTCAGCCAGACAAGAACTTGGAACAACATCCAATCTTCTAATTCTGATTCACTTTTCTGAGCGCCCTTGCTTATGTAGCCCAAACTGCAACAGCCACATACAAGCAGCAGGTATCCGCAGACCCGGAGTAACCCAGACGTTTGCAGAAGTACAAAATTTTTTTTAGGGGGGGAAACCCTAAGGGAACCCACCCCCCAAACCCTAAGGAAAGAGGGCATAGCTCAGTGGTGGAGCACCTGCTTTGAATGCAGAAGGTCCCAAGTTTGATCCCCCGGCATCTCCAGGTAGGGCTGGAAAAAGTCCTGCCTGGAACCCTGGAGAGCCATTGCTGCTAGTCAGTGTTGACAATACTGGGCTAGATAGACAGACCCATGATCTGGCTCAGTATAAACCAGCTTCCTATGTTCTTATGGACTCCCCCCCCACACACAACCCCCCCCCCCAAGAAACCCCTCAAAACAACCAAACGCGGACTGAGTGTGCTGAGGGCCCACGGAATGCTGCCTGAATGAAAACTGGGTGGGAGGGGGAATGGAATGGAATGGAATGTTTCCCCCAGACATGTGTGCGTGTGCGTGCGCGTGCACACCCACACCCGTTTTGTTGCAGGGTTCCACTCATATGTACTAATGGAAAACCCTTATCTGAGTGCCTATCCTTATGTAGCCAAAATGGCACCATCCACGTACAAGAGATAGCTATCAGCAGGTTGAGGAAACCCCAATATTTGCAGAAGTACCTTTTTTTTTTTTTTTTTAAAGAAAGACAAACAAACAACGATCGATCCTAAGCAGTGGGTGGGGGAACCAAACAGCCCAGTGAGGACTGAGCATGCTCAGTGGTCATGAAATGCTGGATGACTATTGGGGGAGAAAATGGAAAACCAGGTGGGAGAGGGAATGGAATGGAATATTGTGGAGGGAGGGCCTGGTTAACGGACTGAAACACTAAACAGGAGCAGTCCACACTGCAGCGTTTTGTTGCAGATCCCATTTGGTCTCCTCCAAATGGACAATGGGCCTTGTCCTCCTACTTGTGCATTAGCAAAGCTCCTCCCTCCTGACAGGGATTGGCTGTGATCATATATAGGTGAACAAGAGTAAGAGCAACAGGGACAATCTATAAAGTTGCTACACTTCAATTTATAGTTCCACCTTGTCACATTTCCACTCATTTTTAAATAATGCTGCATCTTTCCTTTGTCACAACTTCGTAATCCCTCTCCTCTCCTCCTTTCTTTGACAGCTCCAGAGACTCCCTTCCCTATTTTTAATTGAGGCAGGTGAGCAAGAAAAGTTCCAGTAAGAGAGAACAGATCCTCCCCCCCCCCCCCCAGTTCACCTAGACAGTGAACTAGTCTGTCACTGCTGGGTGAAGAGGTGATCTGCTATCCCATACACAATGCAGGTAGAAATGGATTGCTGAATGCACATGGCTCATAGCCTAGGAGTCTAAGTATATGTCTTCTGGGCATGCTCAGAATAAATGTGTGTGTGTGTGTGTGTGTGTGTGCGCACACATGCGCACATGCGCTCACATGCTATCAGTAGCAGAGACCCAGGGTCAGATATATCTGTATCTGGCCTAATGACAGGAAGTGCCCAAATTATTTTGAACATCACATTGATCAAGATAGGAATGGATTATTATCTTTTGAGAATGGTTGCCCATTCACCATTTTTTAAAAATGATGTGCAATTTTGGTAGGGTCAGTGGATTTATTCAACAATATCATCCTCTTCATCATTATCGTCATCATGATCAACATCAACAACAGGAATACTTGTAAGTGAGAAGGAACATAGAATAATTTAATATGCCGTTGATATTATTACCCTCTTTCCTAATCTAATATCAGATCTCCGTAATTTAATTAGCTATAGCTTAAGCAAATTTCTGGTTTTAAAATGAATTATGACAAAACAAGCTTTGACTATTTCTGTTCCTTTGTCTATTGAAATTAAATTAGAATGTACTTTTTCTGAAGTCAGCTAAGAAATCTTTTCCCAGGCAGAAAGGGGTGGTGTGTGTGTGTGGGGGGGAGGCTTGGTGTTCCGACATCCAAATGCTTTTGGGGAGAGATGAAATTTGTATATTTCACTGACACTGACTTCATCACTCCAGAGCACATTCTCCATTGCATGTCAGTCAAATTTATTGAAATCTGTCAATCAGTTTCCCTGAGAGATATATAATCTGGCGTACAACATGGGTTCTTCCAATACAATTCATCTTCACTAATTTGAATGGCCTTCAAGACAAGGACAACTGCTAACTAACCAGAAATGCTGTGTATGCAGGATTGATCTGATATGGAGCAACATGTTAGATTTCTAGTCAATTTGAATAATCAGGTTTTATTTATTTATTATATTTATACCCCACATTTTTCCTGCAAGGAACCCAAGGCAGCTTACATAATCCTCCTCCTCCTCCTCCTCCTCCTCCTCCTCCTCTCCATTTTGTCCTCTCAACAACCCTGTGAGGTAGGTTAGGCTGAGAGTCAGTGACTGGCCCAAAGTCACCCAGTGAGTTTCATGGCCGAGCGGGGACTAGAACCCGGATCTCCCGAGTCCCAGTCCAATACTCTCACCACTATGCCACACTGGTTTGGTTAATGGGAGTTCATGTTCTAGGGATTCCACCTCTTCACTGCCACACTCTGTTACACTTCACAACTGCCATGTGGTTTAGTTTCTACTCTTACAAGAACAAGGTTTCCTCAAGAGCAAGGGAGCTGTCCAGGTGACAGGGACCTGAGCTGGATGAGGTGTTGCATCAACAGCTAGGCCTCAGGAGAGGAGCTTTATAGATTCCCCTTTTGCCTCACTCCTTCCTGCAACATCAGTGAGGCCCTGATCCAGAACAAGTGCTGGTTCAAGTTTCAGGGAAGGGAGGCCTCACCCTGCCAAATGGGCACTGTGGCTTCTTGTCTGGGCCTCCTCTCAGATCCACCACTGTCTGATTTTGGGGTGATTTTGGAGGGTCCAAAGGTGGGACCAGTCAAAGTGTGTTGGGAGTCCCTGAATCTGTAGCCTCCTGACTGGGCACCCTCCTGGGTGGTAAATGGAGGCAGTTTGTCCATTTCCACTCACTCCCCTTGAGGCTCAGACCTGCCATGGTTAGCAATGGTATCCTCCTCGTCTGAGGTTTTGGCTGGTTCAGGTTCAGGAAGCTGATGGGGCATGACAGGGCCTTCCAGAAATGTGTGCAAAATGTGCCTCCAGTACACATACCGTGCCAGATATTTCAGCTGCTAACACTGACAAAAATGTAAGCCAACAATTTAACACAGTCAGTATTTAAACAAAAATAATAAACCAAGCAGAAGAAAGACAGCAGCATATCTTAATTCAGATGGTCACAAAAATGCATTTTGAACAGGAAGGCCTCCACAGGCCTCCGAAATGCGTTCAGAGTACAGGCCATGTAGTCAATCTACAGAAGTGTTCTCCAACCTTGGGTCCCCAGATGTTTTTGGCCTACAACTCCCATATACAGGCCTGTATATGGTGACATGGACACACATGAGTGCAGAGGTGTGGTGGCACTGGGTCTTGCAGGGATGCAGCACCAAGACTTTTTTATGAGCAGGGATGCTGATGTCATCTATCACCCCCCTCAGAACTCCCTGTTTCCTATAAGGATGAATTTTCTCAACAGCAATATATACTGGTAACTATGCCTGTTGTAATGCAAAATATTTTGGGATGGCTTAGTCTTGAATGGGTAATTAAGGCCCAATAGCTTTACAAAAGACCTGCTCCTGGTGGAGATGAAAACTGCTAGAACTGGTTTGTTGATAAGGATCCACGGAGCTGCCTGTATTTTTGGCCTCTCCTTGGGAGTGTGGCTTATAGGGACTGTCGTGATGAGCACCTGGCACTCCCCAATGTACCACTACACCACTGTGTGGGACCAGCCCAGTTTGTATAGTCCATTTAAGGGCTCCCTGCAGAGCTGCCTGTGGCGTGACCCCACAATTCAGTTCCCTGGTGTATGTCTACATTAGTATGTTTAGTGTGTCTAGCACAGTGATGGCGAACCTTTTTGAGCCCGAGTGCCCAAACTGCAACACAAAACCAACTTATTTATTTCAAAGTGCCTTAAATTTGGCAGGAAGGAGGAGGGGGCACTAGCTAATTGCGCCCCGCTCTGTCTCAGGGCATGGCTCTTCACCGGGTGCGCAAAGATTTGGGCACGCGCGCGCTGTGCTTCTGAGCTGTCTGTTCAGTTAGAAGGAGGGCTGGGTGCCTGCGCAGTCCGCTTCTGGGGGTGGAGATGTTGGAGTGTGCCTGCCTGTGGAGGCCAGCGAGGAATGAGTGGAGAGGAGTTACTATGGAAACCCGACGCTGAATGCAGAAGGGGACAGTCTTTTCGCGATCTGGTGACCAATGGCTTGAGTGCCCACAGAGAGGTCCCTGCGTGCCAGCTGTGGCACCCGTGCCATAGGTTCGCCATCACTGGTCTAGCATGTTGAACCGAGTGGGTGTGGTTTGTGATGTCTTGGAAAGGGTGGGGGGAGGAGTATATAAGGAGTGTTTGAGTGATGTCTGAGACAGTTAGGTTTAAGGGAGTTAAGAAGTAGAGTGTTGGTTGTAGTGGGTTGGGAGTGTTAGAGAGTTTGGGAGTTAGGTGGGTTATTTGTGTCTTGTCAGGAGTTTTAAGAGGAATCAGTGATTGTATGAGGAGTGAAAGTATTTAGAATTGTAGGGACTTAGGTTAATTATAAAGTGTTTGGGGTAGGCAGGTTTTAAGTTATTTTCTGGAACTAAGATTTTGAGAATTAAAATAAACTTATATTTTATTTTGTTTGCTACCCAAATCCTACGTGTCAGCTTGGTGTTATTAATCTGCATTACTTTTAAATCTACACACACACCTTTCTACCCACAGTATCATAAATTTAAGCTTGATCCTTAATAACCAGTATTAATCTTTTCCCTCATTAGTAGGGGAAAGGTTTCATTTGACCCTCCCCTCAGGTTTTTAAGTGTTGATGCTTAGCCTGAGAAGGGTTTATGCGCCTGGTCCTAAAGGGTAAGGGACCGTGTCCTTGCACTGCCCCAGGATCTTTCATACCCTTGGCTGTGTACCTCCTGTGGTGGAGCACTCTGGCGGGGTTACATTCTAAGGCAGTGTTCTCCAACCTTGGGTCCCCAGATGTTTTTGGCCTATAGCTCCCAGCATGCCCCAGCCAGCATAGCTGGCTGGGGCATGCTGGGAGTTGTAGGCCAAAAACATCTGGGGACCCAAGGTTGGAGAACACTGTTCTAAGGTTACATCAAATTTCCTAGTATGGAGGAGATGCTTGTCAAGACACCCTTCCAGTTTGTTTTCTGCCGGGGGTGCCTTTGGAGGCCTCAGGATGACAGCTCTATTATAATTTCTTCCCCTTCTCTTAATGATCTTTGGCTTTATGAGCCATAGATTAGCCAGCAATGTCAAACATAAGCCTGTGACTAAAGAAAAATGTAAATGTTTTTGAATTAATACAGCTGACCCGGCCATCAATAATTTTATTAAACACACACACACACACACACACACATGCACGGCTTCCTCTGCTATCACACTGTAGGGGATTTATGCATGCAATTCCCATTACTGTTAATGGGAGATAATCACATAAATCCTCTTCACATCAATAGGAGAATAAACCATTAAATCATTACTTAAAAAAAAAAAATGACATTAAGAATCCAAATTCTCCTCAGATCTTCATTTTTGTGTTGGTGGCACAGTGAAGAAAATTTGTCAACCAGGCTGCTGCTGTTCAGAATAAACTGTCCCCTAAGATCACCAAAGATCCAGATTGACTAATAGATGAAGCTTCATGGTCGCTTAAAATGATATTTATGTATTTTATTTTAAGATTTATAAAGTATTTTTTTTCTTTCCCAAGGAAGCCGAAATCAGATCACATAATAAACATAAAAACATCAATTAGAAACACAATTATAATCAAATATAAAACAAAAACAGAAAGCCGCATAAAAACAGGTAAACCCAACATCAAACCACATTCCAGTAAAAGATTAAACTAGAGAGGCCTGACTGGAACAAAAAAATAGTTTTTAATCTTTCCAAAATGATTGTAAAGTTGAATGTGGGCGGGCCTGTTCTGATAGTTTAATCATAGCTCATCAGCATTCTGGATCTGAGGAAGCAGCATTGAATGGTTCATCCTGTAATGAATTGTGTTGGGGGTTTGTTTTTGGAGCAGAGATTGTTTGGAATATGGAATATGAATGTAAGTGGGAGGGAGCATGGAATGACAGTTGGGGATTGGCAGTTTGGTTGGTTGGTGGTTGGGAGAATGAGAAGGAAGAGGGTGGAGGGTAGAGGGGATTGAACTGGTGGAAATGGTTTTAGGAGATTATTAGTTCTAATCACATCCATCCCAGACTCACAGTTTAAGGTGCCTTTGTATTAATTGTTCCTCAGATAAATACATCGTTCCTAAAATCTGTTGTTAACCCTGGGTGTTTGTCAGTGAAACCGCCACTTAAAGGATTTATACACCTGCTCCGATAGCTACACTGTGCTACCATGCTGTTAGCACAGCAAGCCTGTGACAGACAATATATCTAGAGATGCCACTGAATTCCACTCAGACATGGAGTTTGGGATGGGTTTGTGGGTCTGCTCATCAAATGGAAACTCTCCAGAATCCAGCAGGCTTTCCTTTGTCAGGACTCTGGAGGCCTCAGGAGCATTTTAGGCCACACAATGTATTGCCCAGAGAGCTCTTCTGCACCAATGTAGTGCCACAATATGATGATGATGATGTGACGCAAAATGATGATATCCTCATGCCGCGTTGGTGAAGGAGGCATCCTCACATGTGCCACACTGGAGAGCGAGTGTGGCGTAGTGGTCAGAGTGTTGGACAGGGACTCGGGGGATCCAGATTCTAGTTCCCACTTGGCCATGAAGCTCACTGGGTGACTTTGGGCCAGTCACCAACTCCCAGCCTAACCTACCTCACGGGGTTGTTGTGAGGATAAAATGGGGAGGAGGATTATGTAAGCTGCCTTGGGTTCCTCCCAGGAAAAAAAGGTGGGATATAAATATAATAAATAAAAATATTACCAAAGCAGCTGGTTCTTCTGAAACCACTAGGTTCTCATACATTCTGGTACTGAAACGGTGTCCCAGAATCTGGTTTAGAATTCTGAACCTGATAAGCAAGCTTATTTCAAATGTGTAGCTTGAAAATGATGTTATATTTTTAATATGAACAAAATAGGTCAAATAGGACAAGAAAAGTTGGATCTTTCTGTTGTGCGCCAGTGTATAGCAATGAAGGTGTTGGACTAGACCTTGGGAATCCCCACTCAGCCATGAAGCTCGCTGCATGACCTTAGGTCTCACTGGGTCCCTCTCAGCTGAACCTACCTCGCAGGGCTATTGTGAGCACAAAATGGGTAAAGAAGAATATTGTATGCCACCCTGAGCTTTATGGAAGAAAGGCAGGATTTAAGTATAACAACTAACCTAAAGTAAATAAATGAAAGTAACACAGGACATTTATTATTTGGAGCATGGGTCTCTGAGATGGTTAGAATTGGGAGTCAGACTTGTACGTCTATGAGCTAGCTACTGTCCGAACTGAGGGAATTTTTCTAAGGAGCTGAGGAGGAGCATGGTAAACTAACCTTGGAAGAAGGATTAACGTACATTCTTGAGTTCTCTCAGATGTGTTGCCAGAAAGGAGTCAGTTGGCAAGATGACTTTTAAAACATCTTTCAGCTAAATTAAAGATCCCAAAGCAAAATTTAGCATGTAAGGGGTATCATGTGGGTTTGAGAACCTCCCCTGAAATGCTGGTGTGAAAGGTAATTAATGCTGAGGCTTTAACCTTGTCCATAAATTTCATTGTCTTATCTGAATTGGCTGTGTAATTTTCATGGAACCAGTTCAGGCAACCAAATGTGAACACAAGTAAACAGACGGGGAAATTATTTCTACAGCATGTTAGAAGGACATGAAAGCATTTCATAGCATGGGGGCAGGCCTCTTGGTGCAGCAAAAGGCTCAGAGCAGATTTCCAGCTGGTCAAAGCCTTAACCATATAATATAGGTTTGACATAAATGTGACTCACATGCTTATGAAGAAGGACTGGCTTTGAGAGCCATGGAAGGTCAACGCCTTCTGCATTTCATACATAAAAACAGGACGTGGCCAAGATGCAGATTTTTCCATATGACATCTTCAAGGTCCATCCGTTGGCTGTATTATGAAAGGGAGAGCTCTGATGTCTTTATAGCAATCTTTTTTTTTTTTTTTTTTTGCCATCAGAAAACCAAGGTCCTGACTGAATGGGTGCTTCCTGCATTCCCACTCTGAATGCTGCCCAAACCATGCTGCTCACCATGGTGACTAATCCCTGTCACATCAATAACTTTTAGGATGTACAGCTTGGATTGCTGGTGGTGCGTGCAATGACACAGAAGGCTCCTTACCATACATGATGTGGCACTGCCCTGTTCTGGACAGTCGCTGGTCATATCAACTTGGTCTTGGAAACAAATCTAAAATTCACAGACAAAATAGCATGGATAGGATACCTCACAATTATATGGAACTTTACTGCAGGGCAGCAGAAATTGATTAGTTTGTGCCCTGACTGTTGCCAAATGTTTTGTTTTTTCAGTCTACACTCCCATCAGCCCTAGGCAGCATAGACAATGGTCAATGGGTCAATCTATATGGACTGGTCTATCAAATTATCTGGTCAATTTGCATTAATTGAAGGGGAAATTATTTGGTCAATCTGCATAGAGAATTAATTTTGGGGGGGATCTGGGGCAGATTGGAATATTTTGGGTGGAAATTGACTTAAAGGGACTTAATTAGAGCTTGTGCCCTACGCTCAGCTTGTGACCTTGGGCAAATAATTTGTCTTTCAACATTGCTAGCTTGCCAGTAAAATGGATGTTGCAGTAGCAAATGTGGAGTTAAATGAATGGAGTGGTGTCTGGGGCTCAGACTTTGCCTCTGCCACTTGGCAAGTCATTTGTCTTCATCTAGTCCAGCATTTCTGGCCTGCAAAATACTTCTGGGAAATTCAAAAGCAGGGCCTGTGGGCATTGTCCCAAGCAAGTGGTATTCAGAGGTATACTGCCTTGGGCCATGTTTTTTGCTTTTGTTTTTTTTATCTCATTATCATGGTGGCTGATAGGAGTGGCTTTCTGAGGTGGGGCTGGGGCACTTAGGAAGAACTTTTTTGTGTGGGATGCTGAGGGAAAGGTGTGGTTGGAGTAGCTTTTGGAGGCATCGGCCAACACTGGAGATGGAAACCACTGGCTGGGTTCAGACAACACAGTAACCCACACTCAAGGGTTGAGTATGGGTTGTCCTTGAACCGTGGGTTGTTCTTGAAATGTGGGTTGTCATGTTGTCTGAACTCAGCCAGGCTAATGAACCATGGTATGTTAACCACAAACTACCCACAGTTCACAACCCAACAACAAATCAAGGGTTCTCTTCATGGGTTGCTTGTGGTTAACAAACTGTGGTTTGTTAGCATGGCTGGGTTCAGACAACACAATAACCCACATTTCAGCAACAATCCACAGTTCAATGACAACCCACATTCAACCCATACTCAACCCCTGAGTGTGGGTTATCGTGTTGTCTGAACCCAGTCACTGTGTCATCATTTCTGGGTCCTATTATCATCTCTAGCCAAACAGGTTTTGCAGGTTGTTGAAACACGACCGAATCCTGCAAAATGTTCTACCACTACCAGAGACAGTAGAAGGATGAGTGTGCAAACACAGGCAACAATGGAGAGGAGGAGGAGGATAAAATGGAGAGGAGGAGGAGGATTATGTAAGCCGCCTTGGGTTCCTTGCAGGAAAAAAGGCAGGGTATAAATATAATAAACAAACAAATAAATAAATGCCTTTGTTTGTATCATTACAGGCAACACTTGCTTTTATCATACTATCTTCTTCAAAAATCTGGAACACCTCCCCACCCCTCCAATTATTCTTTTCTTCATCCTTTTTTCATCCTTTAATAAAAGATGATAAACTGCAGCTTTCTGGATCATGGTGAGTAGCTAAGGAAGGTGGAGGAATTAGGAGTTAAGGCTATAGCACTGTACCTCAGGGGTGGGAAATGAGTGCTCTCCAGATGTCAGTGGACTATAACTCCCATCAGCCCTAGCCAGCCTAGGCAATGGTGAAGGGTGAGGGGAATTGCAGTCCAATAACATCCAGAGGGCCACCCATTCCCCCTCCCTGCTATACACACTTGAACTTAATGGGACTTATTTCAGACATGGTCTGAAGGCACATGATGCAGCTATCTTGCTGGAGCTAAGCAGGTTTGGGTCTGGATGGAAGGCCACCTGGGAACCCCATGGACACTACCCTGACTTCCATGATGGAAGAAAGTTCAGATGTAAAGGCACTAAATAAATAAGATACAGTAACTAAGGCTGGAATTGTATGGTCCCTGGGAGGACATTCCAGGGGCCATGGGATGGTTAGGATCTCCTCCTCTGTGGGCAGAGAGAGACATCTGATCTCTGAGGGGATGATCCAAGTTCACTACCTCTTTCCAGCTGCTGCAGAAAGGGGGGGCATGTTGGGGGTGGATTGAGGAAGGCTTGGATCTGCAGGATCCATAGCCTCCCCATTTCCCCAAGATGCCCCTAGAACTGGGGAAAATGTATGTCAGCCCTGAAACTGGCATAAAAGAAAGGGGGAAAAGGAGACAAAAATTCAGTCGCTCCTTTCCTTACACCCTGCTGGCATGAGCCCAGCAACGTTTGGATAAGCCAGTTCCTCTGTCTTTGGATCTCATCACTCCACTACAACTGGTAGGATTGCTCTGCCCATCAGGTAAACCAGGGTGGGCAACTTGTGGTCTTTCAGATGTTTTGGCCTATAACTTCCATCATCCCTCACCATTAGATATGCTGGCTAAGGCTGATGGGAGTTGTAGGCCAAAACATCTGGACAGCCACAAGCTGCCAATCCCTGAGGCAAACTATGGGTGGGTCAAGAGAGACTTGTGCATGCATGCATTAAAAAATGACATGAACGATGCTTAAAAACACAGGGGTTTGTGTGTGTCTGAGTGTGTGTGTGTGTGTGTGTGTGTGTGTTCGCAAGAGAATGAGAAAAAATACGAACTCTTTCTAAAATACACGGAAAGGTTCTGTTGACAGCATAAACCATTTGCTCTCTGCTCTCCAGGTTTATGATGATGTCACCATGATTCCTTGAAGCAGGGCCTTTTTAACTCTGAATCTTCACACCCAGTTATAATTTATTTGATAATGCATCTGCACACTTTTGAGGAACAGTTAATCAGTACGTAAGTAAAGTCTAGAGTGGGAGACACACATCAGACATTGTTCTGAAATTCATAGTCAAATGGGACATTTTTCAAAATTTGTGAATGTTGCAATCAAGAGACATTATAGGGCAGCACACACACACAGAGGACAAGATTAATTGATTAGCAGCCACAGAACACTGTGCATTTTAACTGAAAGGTACAGCGACGAATGCATCAGTTGAATGCCGTACAGTTTCATATCAGATGTAACAATGTTTGACATTTTGATTTTCTTCTTCAGGATTTACATAATGGAGAAGATTGTACCACAAAAAAACATTGCTGCTGTAAGTACTTTTAAAACATTTTTATTTATTATTTTTTTGCTGTCACCTTTTCTTTTGAAAACAACTTGAAAATTGATCCATGCTTAGAATGTGCAAAATTCTTAAACATGAAAGAGATCTTCAAAGTAAAAAAAAAGGGGAAAAAAAGGCTCCGTTCATCTGAAGTAAGGGAATAAGTTGTCTTCTGGAAAACAGTGATCTGCCCTTGAATATTTGAACTTGCATATCTGCCGGATGTGTTGGCACAACATCCCATTTACGCAAGTGAAATCTGGTTTGTGATGTTATACCGTTGCATAAGTGGGTTTGTTGTACCCGAATGACTTGTACAGCAAATCTCACAGCCATGCGTTTAGACAAATATTAATGGGCTAATCAACTTACAATAATAAAAATAATAATAATAGAGTGTTCCAACAAGAGCTGTGTTCAAAAGGTTATCTCAAAAACAGGATCTTTGCCATTCAGTATTAAGACCGTGCCAGCATGTAATACTCTTTCAAGTTTTCACATGGACATAAGAAGCAACAATTTTAAGAGATACGAAGGGCTTTAAAAAAATATATTTATAGATCACTGTATATGTATAGGCCAGTGATAGTGAACCTTTTTGAGCCCGAGTGCCCAAACTGCAACACAAAACCAACTTATTTATTTCAAAGTGCCAACACTGCAATTAAACCTGAATACCAAGGTTTTCGTTTTAGAAAAACAACGCATACAGTTGTCCGAACTAATTAACATCTTTTGTCTTTAAAGAAAAACACAATAACAGAGCTTTCAATGATACAAACAGTTTTTTGTTGGGGAAAAAATCAACTCAAAACATTATTATAGTACTACATTGTACACATAGCCTGAAGGGAATTGATACAAACTTTTTAAATAATTAGGCACATGTATTTTTGGATAAGGGATTCTCAACTTGTAATATGATTATATGCTAGACTGAAATTGTATGAGGCAAGCTTTACCCCGGGTGCTTCTACAGGTGTCGGCTTAGTAAAAGTAAAAGTCAACCTGTACTAGGATGAGCAATATAAACAAGAAAACTAAACGTGCTTAACACACTTTAAACACTTTATGTCTTGGACTGCAAACACTGCATTAGGTAAAAGTTTGCATTGGGCATGCTTTTGCACAATTAATGTGGTTTTTGCTATTGCATGCATGCTGATAATTTGTCAAACCTTGGCTCATACTCCGTTAGTTTGAGAGCAACACATGCAGCACTCAGGTCAACTGTTAGGGCTTTACATCCAAGCCATGCTCTGTGCATCATTTTTCAAAATCTTTTAAATGTGATAACAATGTAGAAAAGAATTCTGTAACAGGAATTCTAGAATAAAATCATTCTGTTCCACACTGTGAGGATGAACAAGATCATTAGTGTTTTGCAGAAGGGGACGGTCTTTTCGCGATCTGGTGACCAATGGCTCGAGTGCCCACAGAGAGGTCCCTGCGTGCCAGCACTGTGGCACCCGTGCCATAGGTTCGCCATCACGGGTATAGGCCCTCAAAGTGATGTATAATTAAGGGCACAATCCTATGGCCACTGGACCTTGTCTAGGGGGCCATAGGATAGGTCAGAGTCCCCCCTGCGACCTCGGAAATGCCTTCTGAGGTCACAGCAGTGACTTTGCCCATGGACCGCCCTCTCCCACACCCTCACAGCCGGTGTGGTTCTTTCTGCGCTGGCTGGGATCCAAAGACGGAAGACCATCTTCGGTACTGGAGTGGGGGGTGTTGTTCCCAAGGGCATGGAGGGGAGGAGCGAGGCACCACCATCCTCCAAGGAATCCAGGTAGTGTCTCAGCCTCCCCTCCTTGCGAGGAGGGAAAAAAGATTTAGACGGCCAAAATCAGCCCTCTAAATGTTTTGGAGGGCAAGGGGAGCACGGAGGCAATCCTAGCCACCGCACTCCTCCTGCCTTCTATTGGATGCCCGTAATGCTCCGAGTTCTGAGGGTTACGGGCACCCACATAGGATGGGGCTGTTAATTCCTTTAAAAACAACAACACACACCTCTATTTTTCAACAATGTATTTTGCTTATGCATATCTAAACATACGTATAACCCCTTGATAGATCATGTGTGCAAGGCTGGAGCCCTAGGCACACTAGGGGCTGTTACGACAGATAATTTGGGTGCTAGATTCTCTCCGAGGAAAGAGAGGCTAACCCCACACTCTCACGAAAGTTTTGGGATCTTCGGCTGGAGTAAAGATGCGTGCAGTTGGCTCAAGTATGCGCTTTGCCCTTTAACACTTAAACATAGATTTGACAAGGTAACACTAAACTGAGACACAACGCGTTCAGAAGGAAAGAAGAGCTGTTTATTTAAGAAGAAACAGAGAGCAGGTACAGTGTCTTAGTTCCTGGTCTTACTTACATGTTTTACACAATAATTCAGGCAGCAAAATATAACTACTGCATCTCCAATCATACTGTATAATCTAGATAGAAAAGATCCCTGTGCCTTTTGGTAGCCTATAGACAGCCAGGAGGGGGTGGGGGGAAGAGAAGGAAAGAATCCATAGCTACCTGACTTGTTGTTGGTCCCGTGCTAGAAGGGGTCCTGCATGGCAGAGGGGAGCAAGAGGTGCGTGCATTCCTGCTTGCTGACTTCCATGGGCTAAGCTTGAATTCCATCCTGTTTCTTTTCGGCTGCACCTCTTGCTACATGGGAGGGGCGAGGGCTGCCCTTGGCTTCCTGATGTTCTTTAATCACTGTTCTTTTGTGTGCTTATGGTGGCTTGATGGGTGTCATAGGAAAACCTTTTGTGGGTTCTCCCACCTTGATGGGTTTAAGCTTCAGGTTGAGTCCTTCTATGTGGAGGGGCCATCTCTTTTCAGGGCTATTTTTATGTTCTTTTCAGGAGAATCTCCCTTTTGTGACTTTAGGCTATGTGTGTGTTAATCTGATCATTGCAAGACTCTTGGCCATGGCCTATTCATTCATCACTCCATTCAAACCTTCATTTGCATCTCCTTTCTCGCCTGGGCAGTCCACTGAAGGGCTTAGCTAATAATTTCTATGAGCCCAAGCTTACCCAACCACCTTTGGGGTCTGCTCTGGCCTTCCTTGTGAGCCATAGTCATAACCAGATGATTATAACTATATCTCCTCATAACAGGGCTGGGCTGAACCACTTCAGACTGCAGCTGGGGATTCACAGTATGGAATGCTGTCCATCCTCCACATTCCTTGGACCTAGAAAGTTAGCCTGTCAAGGAGAAGCAGTAGTGCTGATGATGCAGTCGGCTGTGAAAATGCCCTGGTGACCCCATCACAGTGATAGAAGTGGGAGGGGCCTTCCTGCCTTTACCTTTTGTTGCCGGGAGGCTTTTGCAAGGAGCAGCATCTAATCGTGCGAGCCTCCGCCTGTTCTCTGAAGTGGTACAGCCCAGACACAGTGCTGGCTAAGCATATCAGTCATGAGACACACATTTTTATTTTCAGAATGTTGAATGTGCTTTGAAAGCGTCATCGCTTCTTATGGTGTAGGCACACATATTTCTTTTTAAAATCATCTTTTCAACAGATACAAAAACCCCAAGAAACTCATATCCCCCCCCCCACTCACTTATGGAGAAATAGTTTTGTTCAGGCTTTTGAAGTAATAACAACCCGCCCACACACACACACACACACACACACACACACACACCACATTCCCTTCAAAACCTGTTTACCAGAGGCAAAAGGAATGAGGCGATGCATCAAGACCCATAATCCCTCTGTCAAATCACCTTCAACTCTCTGAAACAAATAACAACTCAAGTTTAGAATTTGTAAAGTTCTTAACATGTCAAAGAGATGTGCAAAGTAAAATGGCCTCTTGAGTTGGATAGCATCCAAGTAAAAATGCATAGCGCTGGGTGTTCCACGGCTTTAATATTTGCCATAAACATGTGCGTCCGCTGCTGTATTTTCAAAATTATTGTTCATAGCTGCCATTTGAATAGCAATGTTTTACATTTCTTTTTGCATTCTTCCCTGCTGTAGTCCTCAGAGAGACAGGTTAATAATAATAATCAAATTTTACAAATGGCAGACAGAAAATGAAAACACAAACCTCCACAAACTGGCAAGTACAATGTCTACATTTCGATGGAAAATAAATACATTAAAAGAAACCACTCCCTTTCCCTCAGTTTTCCTTCCTCATCAGAATTTGGGAACTACATTTTATCTGAATACCTGACACAACAATAACAATGATTTACGCATTACTACAAAGCCTGTTTGGATGTGAAAATGCTTCTAAGCCTGTGTCAAAGAGAGTAACAAAAGTAGAAATATCGCACTGTTTGCTTAATGAGCAGAAAGGAAAAAAGGAAGTGTGAAGGTGAAAAGACAGATTCTGGTTTAGAGTGACAAGGCGAGATTGTGTCTTTCTCACACTTATTGTGTGTATGTCTCTCTGTGTGACTAGGGGGGAAGCTTGAAACATTACTGCAAAATCAGCAAAGAACAGAGCTGGGCATTGTGACTTGTGGCTCCCCACGTCCGACAGCGCAAGGGCATTTGCTTTACGTGGCATCTCTATCCCTTGGCTTCCTGGGAACTGTCAGTTTGCTGCAGAAACATGTAGGATGCAATCCTGTGCAAACAATCCTATGTTTAGACAGGAAAAAGTTCTCCCAGTCCCAGCATTCCTACAGCTAGCCATGCTGACTGGGGCATGCTGGGAATGGTAGGGCTTCTTTTCTGCCTAAACATGCATGGGATTGTGGCCTTAATTGGTTTAGGAGTGACACAAAACTCGACGTGCGGGTTCCTTAAACATCTGTTTTTGCTCTGCTCCCTCCCTGAACCCTCCCCCCGCCCGCCCCAAGTCAAACATTCGGTGCTATCTTGATGTTGCAAAGTCTTTCCAAGTCAAACTTCTTGGGACTGCTTCAACGAGAGCTAGTGAAATTAAACTTAATGAAGTTAGCACAGGACAATCAGAAAGTCTCCAGAATGAAGACGTTGGCAGACGTCTTCCTCCCCTCCCTCCGTTGCCCGTGATAGCCTGTAGGAAGCTGACATTGAGCCCGACGCTCTTTGCTACATCGGCTCCCTCCCCTTTTCTTGACAAAAAATTAGCCATCTCTGCAAGTCCCTGCTTTTCAGACCGCTGCTTGCTCTGACAGCCTTCCTTCAGCTACATTGATTCCCAGCCAGCTTATTTGATTGCCCGGCACTCCTATGTCTCCTCCCCTTCCTTCCAACAATACATACCTCTGCTGGCCTTCAGTCAGCCTTCCCCAACCCATTTGGAGAGCACCGGGTTGGGGAAGGCTGGCGGAGGCCCTGTGTGAGCCTCTAGCATGGGGCCCTCCTTCCCTAGGCCTCTCTCATGAACACACCCTTCCTCTAGGCCATGGCAGGAATATGGATGCTAATATACAGATGTCGCCGCTAGAAAGTGACGTTAATGAAAGGCCTGCATTTTTATTTTATTTTTGTTAGCTCGCAGATGCTACCCTTCTATGGCTTCAGTTTTTTTGCCTCGGGGTACGAAAGAATAAGTGGCTCTTTCCCCCCTCTTTTTTTAATTGGCACCCATGTGCCTGTCGTACTTTGATATTTACGGGAACTGCAGTTTGAAGTCACACACCTTGAAAGGACCTTGTGACGTGTCCCACAAGTAGGTGTGTGAATGTGGATTTGTTATTTTTTAAATGCTAGCATTTATACCTAAAACTTTCTTTACCTAACTGTTACTTATCTGTAAAAGGTGAAGCTGTTCAGCTCCGTTGTGCTTTGTTCACATGGTTCCATTCCCAGGTAAAATGACACATCTTCTGTTCAAGCATTCGCTGTGCATTTTAGTTTACTTGGAACCAGGGGATGTTGGAGAAATCCGCAGCGGATTCAAATGAATTCAGATTTCTATTAATCCATCCTGCAGATTCTGCAGTGGACCAGCTATTTTTTTTTTAGTGGCACAGTTTCTGCGAACTTGCAGAGATTGCTTTTTACTTTTTTGGGGGCAGGTTTTGCACAAATTCTCGCTTGCACTAATGTGCATTAGTGCAATTCACAGGTAAAATAACACATCATCTTCTGCTCAAACATTCACAGTGCATTTTAGCTGACTTGGAACCAGGGATGCTGGCGAAATCCACAGTGGATTCAAATGAGTTTGGATTTCTACAAATTTGTCCTGCACAAGTGCCAGTCAGCGCATTTGCGCAGGTGCGATTTAGTGCTAATGCGCACCAGCGCAAGCAGAATTAAATTCTCGTGCATCCCTAAAGAATCCCCAATGCCTGCAAGCCTGTGCATATGTCTATCCACTCCTTTATCCGGAGCCACATCACCAGTGCAGTCTGAACAGTACCGTCAGGAAGCTAAGAGAAAGGGGATGACTGTGCTTGAAGAACTTGTGGTCTGGGAGACCACCCTCTCCCTGAGTGCCCTACATCCACAGGAAAGGCAACTTGGAAAAGGCTGCCGCTGCAGAGTCATTATCACATGAGCAGCCAGTAGAACACGGGTGCAGAACCTCAGGACTGGGGGCCACATTCGGTTTGCCTGGATTCCCAATCCGGCCCTCTGAGGTTCCTCAGAGGACCAAGTTCCCTTCCCCCAACCAGAAATCACTGGCTGGTCTCCTGGCTTTTGTGTAGTTCCCTCCGCCCCTATTCTACAAGGTTGAAGGGCTATCCTAAGGCCTTGTTACTGGCAGGAAGAGCTTTACACTAGAATATGCTGGCATTTTGGGTATTTTGGCCCCACCTCCTTTTGACTTCAGCCCCACTTGCCACTGGAATGCGGCCCCCAAGAGCATCTCCCAAATGGGATTTGGCCCTTGGGCTGGAAGAGATTCATCTCCCCTGTGGTAGGTCAGTCCTCTCCCTGTGCTGCTAGTTGCATTTCTGAAAAACTTTCCTTTTAAATGGCACAGTGGGCCAGGCTGCAGATTTAAAAACAGTGGCAGCCGCCACATTTCTGTATGTCAGGCAGCTTTGAAGGCACAAAAGGTGTGTAAGAACAAAAGGTGACAACCCTTGAGGAACTGGGTGCCAAGGGAAGGCCATCTGGAAACTGGGAATGGAAATTGCAACTTGCGCGTTCTCCCCTCCTGCTCGGAAATAGGCTCGGTTTCCATACACATTCCCCTGTTTGGCGCGCATCTCTCTAGTTTAAAAAGAGTTCATCGGGGAGAAAAAGAGGAGACCAAGGTGTATATTTTGTTAAAATGTAAGGCAAAAGAAGAGGAAAGGTTTGAAGGCATAGCCTTAAACCAGCTCATTTGCAACCCAACAAAATGAAAACGGTAGGAGGAAAATCCTCAGCAGATTTGTACAGCACAGCAATAGCCTTTATGCTTGGAAATTTATGGGCCATGGACAGTTTATAAGGAACGATGTAGTTCATCAGAGAGCCAAACTGATGGAACACATGGGAGCGTTCTGCACAGGAAGTTGAGTTTTGGAATAATACTCACTTTGATAGAGTTGTTTTGTTAGCTAAGTAAAACAGTAGGGAAGCCAATGGCCACTTAGGCTTCAAACATAAATATATATTTATAAGTCACCCAGCTGCTTAATTGAGATCCCTAATGTTTTCACAATGTATATCTTATCCAAAAAACAATAACACCAGAAAACAGCAGCGGCGGCCAAGACCTGCTTCAGGCTGAAGTTCGATTAATCAGTCAGCAGTAGTTAGGAAATAATGGAAAGCTGCTTAAAGACCAGATTTGGATCATGGGATGGAACTCAATAGAGAGTTTCATCTTGGATATATTAAGAAGAAAACCTCATGGATACTGTAGTGTCTGGTTAAAAATGTTTATTAAACACAAATGTATATGGTAGATCCAATTACAACTTGATGCTAGAAGGATTATAATATTCTGGTTTATATGACTGTTTGCTTAAATTGGGATTGCAGTGAATAATGAGAGCAAACTAGGCCTGGGATCCAAAGGGTGTCTAAAAAGCATCGGCACATGCCCGGCGACTTTGGAAGTTTCAGCTTCCAATTGGAGCCCTTTGTGCTGCATGATATGCTGCTCCAGAGGGTTCCCTTGTGTTCAGCAGCTTTTAGGGGGATGAGAAAGGATGAGGTGGGAAGGGGTCATGGCTGGATTATGACATGCTGAAGCCCTAAACTACGTCAAGCTTAAAAGACCCCATAGCATTGCCTACCTCTAACAACAAAGACAATGAAAATAGAAATAATAAAACTTTATTCTTACATATATACTTGGCAAAGATGCAATGGAAAACTAATAATCTAACAAAAACAGCTACCTTGCAATAAGCCTATCTGCATTAGAAAAAACTTCAAATGAAAATACGCTATGATTTCTTAACAATGTCTGTTTTAGAGTCTTTCCCGCCCTTTCTCCTTTATTTTTCAACCAATTATATAAAACTTGAAATTTAGTCATTTTCTTGGTATTCCGAGGCTTTGCATAATGTGAGGCCCTAAACTTTAGCTAGCTTGTGCCTAAATCCAACAGTGGAAGAGGAGCCTGGGAAGCTTGTGCTTGGCCATTTGGATCCAGGCTGATTGGTTTTTAAGTCTGCCATTTTTAAAAATGAAATTCATTTTCAGTTATGGAAAAAAGAAAGAAAGAAAAACAATAAGACAATGGAATCAACTACCTAGGGAGGTTGTGGGCTCTCCCACTCTGGAGGCATTCAAGGTGCAGCTGGACAGACATCTGTCAGAGATGCTTTGACCTAGATTCCTGCATTGAGCAGGGGGTTGGACTCGATGGCCTTGTAGGCCCCTTCCAACTCTACTTTTCTATGATTCTATGATTCTATGAAGTCAAATGTTTAAGTACATAGGACTCGTAGGGGGGATCTCAAATTGTGCATTCGGACACATCGACGTTGTAGGTTTGTTGCTGGAATATTAGCAATGCCCTGTGCAGCACGAAAGGGTGACTGTCTGGCTCATTTCCTGGATGTTTTTGAAATGCTACCCATCGCTAATCAGGATTCCATATCGTCGGAAGAATTTGATAAAGAACCAGTGATATAGTGGAGCCAGGGCTAGCAGGGATGCAGTGCCAGCACTGTTTTGTTGGCAGGGATGCTGATGTCATCTGCCCCCCCCCATCCCCTGTTCCCTCTGAACTTAGCTACAATCCTGAGATGGGGGGGGATTTTTCCCAAGGAACAATATATTGTTCCTTGTAATGTGAAACATTGTGGGATGGTTTTGTCTTGAACGGGCAATTCACACCCATTAGCTTTACAAAAGACCTGCTCCTAGCAGACAAAACCTCCAATAACAGGTTTGCTGATACAGATCCACACAGTTGTCTGCGATTTTGGACTCCCTTTGCGGGAATGGTGGTGGGACTGTCCTGATGAGCACCCACACTTCAAAATTTATCACTACACTGCTGTAAAGAACCCAAGCAGCAAAATGCAAAGCAGATGCAAAACAAAGCCAACTGGATAAAATCCACAATGATTGTGAATTAAGATACAGGTATTTCAAAGAAATGTTGAATGAAATACCCAAATCTGATGCATCAGCATGAAGTTTGCCATTTGTACCAGTCCTGGTTTCCATGAATATAATCCAGAAACTGTTCCTCAACAGAGGAAAAATGCATTTAATTTTTAAGATTAGGTTTTGTGTAAGAAGAAATTTGTAACATATGAAACATATTAATCTATGTATAGGAAAAAGAACCATATGAAGCATTGCTCAGTGGCCTGTTTTCATGTTGGATTGTTAGGTTTGTTTTGTCCCTGTTGTCTTGTATCAATTCTGCACGTTTCTTGTTTCACTAGAAAAGAACTTTAATTTAATTCTTCCTCTAAATAAAATTATGAAAGCCTTTTTACTCTTTACAAATAGAAAAGATACATTTTGGGGTCTATTCCAAATCTCTGCTTTGTTTACAAAGGGGGAAAAATACAATTTCCCTTGATGCTTCCAAACCTTCTCACATGGAGGTTAAACAGGAGGCGGCTCATTAAATTTGAGCAGAGAACTGGAAAATGAGATTTCACACTCCTGGGATGGGGGAGCTGGCATGTTTGGGGTTTCACAAAATCTTTTAAAGATATTTGGCAAGTTGTGTGCATGGTTCATGAAATATTGTGGAGCTTAAGTGAAAATATTATTCCAAGTACTCTCCAACTGGAGTTAATTGGGTTTATCTACTCAATCAAAGGGTAGATTTCATGATAGGAAGCTCACAGGTTTTCAATTAGGCATAGGCCCTTAATCAGTAAAGATTTATCTGCCAAATCATGCACTGTTTAGAGAATAGGAACAGCAACAAAAAGGCAAGTCAGTGGAATTGAGGTATATGATATAACTCTCATGTGCTAAGCAATTTCTTTAAAAAGGAGAAAATACAGGTGATTTTTTTAAGGTAACAGAGGGGCTGTCCGTTACATTCACTTTGCAAAAAAGGAGCACATGCCCCCCTTCTCATTTTGGGTAAAATCCAACATGTCCTACTTAGAGTAGATCTATTGAAACAAATGGGACTAAGTTTGTCGTGACTAACTTAAGCTGCATTCATTTCAATGGATAAGTCTAAGTAGGACTTATATTGGGTTTTACCCTTTGTTTTTAAGTCTGGCTTTAGTTTACTTTGACCAAAGAGGGATGATGCTCAGGATCTTTAACTAAATAGGGTTAAATCTAAGATATAGTAGGTAGACAGAACTCTTACTAAAGATTTAAATCTCAGTCCAACCTGGATGTAAATGCATATGCAACAGACTTGAGTGGACTGAAGTTTGCATCAGATCACGGCCTTAGGTTACCCTACACAACATTTTCCTCTAAAATATTTTTTTGAGAAAAAATCTGGAAGAGGATGAGGCATAGATGTGGAAGACATATGGCTGGAACAGAAAAGCCATATGGCTGGAACAGAAAAGGCCCACGAGCAGTCTGCAGGAATCTAGCATCCTGCTCAATATATCTTGTCTTGGAAAAGCCACCCAGAGTTTGAATTCCAAGGTAATATTTTCCATATCGTGGATACAAAACAAAACTAACCTTGCTGGCTTTCAGAGAAGTAGGAAAGTGGGATGAGTGGGCTAACTAGCACCCTGAAAACAGCAGGAGAGAAAAGGGTAGACACAGCTAGGGTGGCCACGTATGAATCACCAGAAACAAGGACAAAAGAGGACAGTGATTTGCATAATAATTGCATATGCAGATCTATATGTATGGGTGCAAATTTAGAATTTTTAAAATAATGTAAATAGAAATAAAGTACATCTGACCATAATGTGGAAGACTATGACCAGGTGATCTGTGAGCCTGCCTGTTCAGTCTGCTGTCCAGGGCTAAGTGTTGATGGGCAACAGTTCAATATCTTTACATCGGAATTGGACAGGACAACCCTTCAAATAGAGGATGGTCCTCTGGCAGCCCTTCAAATAGAGGACTGTCCTCTGTCAAAGGGGACACCTGGCCATCCATTGCTTTTCATTACCAGTTGAGGAAGATCTTCCATGCTATGCCCTTCCCTGCTCTCCTTCTGTAGGTAGGCCAAGCTGAACACATGAGGGCTTAATGTGGATAGAGGGTAGGGGCCATGCACACTGGTCCCACCCCTATGTCTCCAGGAGCATGGGCCCCAGCCGCCTCAGTGCAGACCTTGCTGTGTAGACTCGGCAAAATCTGAAAGGGAATTCTGCTCATGTGAGCTTGAATGCAAGTAGAACCCTCCATGCGATCGTGAACCCTGATAAGGCACTGCCCTGAGCCTCTACTCACTTTTCAACCTCACATGTTCAAGCAAATGCCTGAACAGGGCTCAAGGATCTGAAGGACGTCTGGTTGGGTAAGGCTGATCTAGACTGTGGGGTCTGTGTCATGAGTCAGAGGTCTGAGCACAATATTTAACTGCTCTGGGTAGCAGTAGGAGGGATCCCTCCAATGCCCTCCTGGCTACTTTAAGATGTTGCACCAGCTAGGGCTACTTCTGATGTCCTGTACAGGTAGTCTGTTTCATTGTGTTCATGTGCTGGGAAAACCACAGCCAACTGTAACTTCCAAGCATGTGAACATGCAGTGAAATCAATGCATGTTTGAATTGCCACATGTGACACATTTTTTTCCTACCAAGCGGTGATATTCGTGTAGATAATTTGTCACATTTGTAGTGGCCCTTAGAACTGAAGCAACTCAGCAAATCTTTTTGATCAGACCTTTCCCACTCGTTATGTATAATGGAATCTACATTAAAGCTTTTTAACTGTTGCGTACAGCACGATGGTTAAAGCTATAGCTAACCTAGGTGATGGATTACAATCAAGAATGTTAATGTTATCTAAAGGAACACTTTTAATGTATGTTGCTGTAATATAAACAAGGTCATCAAAATTAAATGGGATGTCAATGACCTACGAAGATCATAAAGTAAATAAAAGTTCTTAAAATAAGCATGTAACCTGAATACCCCTGGGATTGTCGCGTATCAAAGACATTTGTTTATATGAAGTAAAGAGAAAATTACTTACTGGTAATGTTGTTTGTCATAAGTCCACATCTAGGCCCATCAGGCCATAGAAATCCATCATGATGAACAATGGTGTGTCTATTTCTTAGAGGAGGCAAAGGGAATAATACTCTTTACTAGATTCAGAAATATATAATATTACATGCCTGAGGCCTATTGACTTCAGTGGCAAGACCAGGCAATTGTCATTCAGTTCTATTGTAAAGGAATCAATAAACTGACTTAATCCTTCCCCCTCCCACCCTCCCAAACCCACCCCCCAGATAAATTTAAACAAGCCATCTGGAATAAGCATATTGATGACAAATTCTTAAGAAGGCCACTCTGACATTACATTCCTTTATTCTTATTTTAAAAAATTTATACAGGGAAGCAGACACAAAATAGCAGATCACTTATTTCATAGATTTCATAGATCATAGAGTTGGAAGGGGCCTACAAGGCCATTGAGTCCAACCCCCTACTCAATGCAGAAAACTAGAGGAGGGGTCTCCCTGATGTTCCTTTAGCGTGTCAGTGTAAGCAGCAGAGTGCGTGTGCGTGGGGAGATTTAAAATCCTGTCTCTGTGTGCTAGCCGAACTCAGACATTCCACACACAGATCTTCCAGACCTCCCCCCTTTCCGCAGCGTGCTTTGTAATCTGACCTGCTTCCAGCTTCTCCATTTGCAGATTAATTCATGGAGTCAGGAAACACTCTGTAACACCACAGGTCTAATTCTACCTGTTTATTCACTTAGCAAGTAAAGTTCTACAGAGTATACATTTCCTAGTTACAGTCCATATGCAGAGTGCAAATGCATAGCAAGCATTACATCCAGTGGGGTAAGTTGAGCTTAACTCCACCTCAGCAAAGGCGTTACATTGTTGCAGTAACAAAAGCCCAGCAAGAAGAACCAGAAGAAGAGAGAAAGCAGTCCTGCCTCTCTCTAAGATGGCTTCAGACAGAAAACAAGTTAGCACATCATCAGAACATACAAACCATGTGACTAGCTCATACAGTTCTCACAGTCCAGAAACCACAGTTTCTAGTAAGACATAATAAACCTGTTTACCTCGCCATTCTGTCCCTACCATGCGTAAACAATGTGCTGCAGTTGGTAATGTGATACATATCACAACACTCCCATCCAAGTAATAACCACACTTGACCCTGCTTAGCTTTCCAAGCTCAGACAAGCTGAGCCAGCATGAGCCACAGGCCTTGTACTTTTGTAATGTGGGAAAACTCAGATAGAACAAAGAGAGGTTCCAGAATATTCCCAAGGTTTCGCCAAATTGTTCCATTTTTATTTGTGTTTTATTTTCATGAATACTAAGATAAAGTATGTGAAGAGCTTTGACTCATGGGAACATTGTTTGTTTAGAACAGTGTTTCCCGACCTTGGGTCCCCAGATGTTTTTGGCCAACAACTCCCAAGCTATGCTGGCGGGGGCATGCTGGGAGTTGTAGGCCAAAAACATCTGGGGACCCAAGGCTGGAGAACACTGGTTTAGAATGTCCTCTTAGGTTTTCAAACACAATGAAGAATGTGATGGGCCCACTGGCTCTAGAAGTGTAGTGGAAAGACTATAATTTTTTTACTAAGGTCTTCAGGCAATTTAGGGGGGGGTGTTTTCTGAAAGTGTCTCAATGGTTTCATTGGGACAATGCTTATTAATGCCAACCATAAATGTTTGTATCTGAAGTAATATGTCAGAATGACACACAAATGCACACCATAGTCTGAGCTAAATTTTTTTGGTGCTTTTTAAAAACAGAATGGAGATTGCCAGAGGCAGAAAAATTGTGCACCATTTAGAAGGTGCCTCCAGAAATGGCTATTTCACATCACTTTGTGATAAGGCCAATCCTGCTGCATATCAGAGGTTTGTGAAATGATTGTAGCAATAGTCTCCAATAGGAAAAATGAGCATTGGGTTTCTTAAGCTATAGTTGCAAGGGCAAAAAGGGTGGGTTTTTTTTTTTTTAGTCGACTAAATTTAAAAAATGGTTGTGTAGGGATCATACCTTCAAAAAAACATGAGGAACAGCCAAAATAACTCCGTGTACGATGAAGTAAATGCTTGAATGTTAAATGGCTGTACCCTTTTGCCATTCCTGATAAAGTTATGCAGTAAAACCTTGGATTGCAAGTAACTTGGTCTGCAAGTGTTTTGTAAGACAAGCAAATTTTTGAAATAAATTTTAACTTGATAAACAAGCGACATCTTGCAATACAAGTACTGTAGTACGGTCAAGAAAAATGAAGACTTTACACTATCATTCTTTATTGCAGCTTAAATTAAAAATATGTGTACAAATTTCTTATGGGCAATTTCGCTTTGATATACAAGTGCTTTGGATTACAAGCACGTTTCCGGAACGAATTATGCTTGCAATCCAAGGTATTACTGTATATCGTTAATGCATGTGTTTTTCCTCCTGAAGTTTTACACACACGCCTAAATTCCAAAATATATCAATGAGAGCTCAGAGAACCAATGCCAATTTTTCCTTTGCATTTATTTTGCATTGTGATATGTTCCAAGTGGTTATTCATTATAATTACAACAGATATGGGTAAGTGTAAGTTTTTTAGAAAATGAGGGGGAGCATGGGGAGGTCGCCCATGGAGGTGATGAAATTGACCCATGGGAAGAAGGGGTATTTAATCTCCCATTGCTGATAGGTTAAGTGTATCTTAGAGTTGGACAAGGAGCCAGCCATGAAGGGAGGTTTTCTGTTAAAGATAAATGAGTTCCCTTCCTTCATGAGGCCATTCCCTTGGCTACCTGATTTCTTTATGACATCCTGGCAGCCACTTCAGTTTGTCTCTCACTGTGAGACAGTCAGCACCACACTCTTAGCACTGCAGGAAAAATAAACCCATCTCAACCAAGTAAAACACTTGGAAAAACATTGTCATGAATTGTGGTTCACAAGAAAGTTATGTATAAAGCCCCCTCCATTTTAATGTGGTAGGGAAGGCAAGCCGTGTGGAGACAGGCACTCTTTATTCAAGTTCCTTTGAGCTTCTTCAGGGGATGCTGGTGTGGAAAAGGCACATAAATGTGAATATGAAATAACGAGAGGGGATAAAATGAGTTGAGTGCAAGCTATGTTAATTCGACCACAGATAGCTTGGCCTTGTCCAGAGAAATGCTCAGAAAGTGTGTGTGTGTGTGTGTGTGTGTGTGTGAAGTTTCTAAGGCCTTCAGAAATAAAATGCCTGGGTAAAAAGGGGGCAGTCTGTGGAAACGTAATGGTCTCTATCTCTAGTTCCATTTAGATAACGCTTGTGAGGCAGATAGTAAATATAACCACCCAGCCATAGAGCTGGTTTCTTCCTCTTCCTCATCAGCCAATGAGCTTTGGCTTATTGGCAACCTCACTCATTAATCTGCAGGCAAATTTTAATATGTGATTGACAGCTCAGATAAGAAACTGCACTGATTCCAAAACGGGAATTACTGAAGGGTTTACCTAAGTGCTCCATACACACATCTTGAGATGCTTGGGAGCCACACTCTCAAGCCGCTCCCACAACATTTAACTCTAGAGTTTCTGACTTGTGCCTAGAATTCCTGTCACTGGATTCCAGTCTGGGCTAGCTGAACTACTTCCTCCTTACCACCACATCCCTACTTCCCCACCTCTTTACTAGCTCCCAAAATATCTCCTCTCAGTTGCTCACATTGCAGAATGCTGTCTCTCTTTGGCCACCCTGGTTATGTTTTACTGTTTTATTTGTGGTTTATTCACCCACAAAGGGTGAAATTCAATATCATGTGAGTGGACGGGACTTTTTCGTTGCCTCCCCACTGTAGACCCCAACACCCCAAAATACTTGCTAGTGAGGGGGCCCCTAACCCCCCAGAGCTGATTTTGAGGTGGCATAGGGGGCTGCAGGGGGGAGGGGGAACGGCCCCTCTCCTGGTGCCATCAGTGCAATTACTTCTTTGGATTCCATCCAAAGCTCGTATTAAAACACTTGTTGGAGATGTGGCAAAGGTGTGAGACCCTTGTTCGTGTACGTAATCTGGTTGTGTCCAGTAATTCAGCCACAACAGCTTGAAGTTTGTTGATGTTTAAACACACATTTGACAACTCACTTGCCCTACTGCCTTTACACATGATATTGGCAGGGCTTGCGCTCTCATTAGGCAAAGTGAGGCAATCGCCTCAGATGGCAGTTGCTGAGGGTGAGCAGTGTGGCAGCCTCCTGACTGTTCCTCCTGGATTCCCCGACTCTTCCCTCCTGTTGAAGGACAGAGCTATGCATGCCACATAACTTGTCCTGGCCAAACTGAACCAGCCTGTTGCTTCAGGTGTGGTGGAGGACACTATCCCATCACCAGTATTGAAGTAAAGTCCAGCTGCCAGTCCAGCCAGCATTTGTACATGGAGTGGGAAGGGGGCGTCATCTTGTCCTTTGCCTCAGGCAGCAAAATGTCCTGGGCCGACCATGGATATTGGGATATCTTCCAAGAATGTTGAAAGTTGGCTGTGCTGCCTTTCACAGGCATATTTCACTGGCTACCAAAAGGTGATTATTCCAAGGGACACAACTGCTCCAAAATGTGCCAGTTAGATTGAGGAGTTGTCCACACTGGCTGTTCATGAAAAAGTCATGTTAAACCATGGAATAAAGTCAGATACCTACCATTGCTTCTGAACCAAATATGAAGAAACATTTCTATACTCATCGTTTTAAAGATGTTTATCGATGTTCGTAACCTATAAAAACATATTGAAGCATGAACATTAAATGACTTTGCACTCATAATCTGGATTCATAATCATAGCCTTCTACTCTTCTTTTCCTTTCTTTCATTTATTTTCTTTCCCCCATAAATCAAGTCTGTATTGTCCCCCACCCAATGCTAAGTAGAAGAAAACAAGAAATGCCTCTCCGCCATACTAAACTTTTTGGCTACTTTGTGGTAGCAGAGGTGTGTTTTGCTGAAGTCTTGAGAAATGCTAACACAAAGTAACTGAGAGATGAACAATTCAGTTTCTATGCAATACAGCACACATTCCTTGAATATGCAGAAGACAAAAAATACCTTAGAAATACAAAGTCTTAAATGTGTGCTTGAAAAACAGGGATATAAGTTAAAGAGATCTCTATTCGATGAGAGTGTGATTCAAAATACGGCAGAAATCATGATCCAGAAATTCTGTGTACTAAAAAGTATGGGAGGGGAAAGAGAAACAATTCCAGAAAAGGTCTTGACCACACCCTGAATCTTTTCTGGAACAGGCTAAAGTAAAATTGAACAAGGAAGTTCATTTTGCTCACCAATGTGATAACTGTCACTCACCTTTCTTTCTTCTTACATGCTGTCGTGGAATCATCTTATGTTTCCAGTTGGAAAAGTTCCCTTCTCAGCACCATTGGTGTGAATTTTCTCACACAACAGAAGGACCTAGGACTTATGTGAGGCATGTGGGAACATGGTGAGTGTCATATCTTGCTAATTTAAGGCACAGATGCCAAGAGATGCATGCATTTCTAGCAGCCGCAGCTAGCTCAACTGTGTATCGTCATCCTTCAGTGCATCTGAAGGACGTTTGGAAAATATATTAATGATGGTAGAATGATAGATTTTTGTATATTATTAAGGATACTTTCCTGGAGAATACAGATTTTAATTCAGGAACCCTAGTCTAATAAGTTGTAATGTTATTCATGTTGCATACTGATGGTTTTTGCCAGTTGTCTCTATGACTGCCTCCTTCCACCTCTCTGTTTTCCACTCTGAAAAGAAATAGTTGTATTCCAGTAGCAGAGAAGTGATGTTGTGCTAATTAGCAATACCAGACTCAAAGGCGTTAAGAGGAAGGGCTAGAATCCTTGCTTTCATTAACTGTTTCATTCTGAATCTGTACCCGACGCTGTGTATTTAATCAAGAATTTTGGCGTATAACTGCTCCATCAAAATCCCAGTAAAATTATGCAAGAGGGATTTTCCTGCAAAGTGAATAGAGAGTTCAAATCCTTACAGCGCTATGCAGGGCTTTTTTTCTGGTGGAACTCACCGGAACTGAGTTCCAGCACCTTTTCTTCTATTAATTGCATTACAATTTAATCGCCATCTACTCCCGAGGAAATGTAATCCAAGAGTTCCGGTACCTTTTTCTCCAGAAAAAAAGCACTGGCGCTATGAACATGTTTGTGTTAAATGCCTTCTGTACCCCTCAGTCTTAAATAGCATTAAGTTGCTTGAAATGGAAAATTGCTGATCTATCTTGGGCAGGAACGGTGCAGGGCTGTTTGGCGCCCTAGGCCAAATTATATTAGGCGCCCCCCCTCGTGCCGTGGGGGGGGCCTCCGGAGCAAAGCAGCCCTGCTCTGCAACACCCCCCACGCGCGTGCGCGACCGCGCGACCGCGCACCCGTCCGCCAACCACCTACCTTCCCACCGCCCCCACTGCTGGCTGCTGCTGCCGCCGCCTCCTCCTCCGACGCGATGGGACCCCGCGCTTTACGACAGGAAGGTAGGTGGTTGGCGGGCGCGCGCGCGCGCGGGGGGGGGTTGCGGCGGCGGCGGCGGCGGCAGCGGCCGGCAAGCGGGCGGGGAGGCGTGGCGGAGGCGGCAGGCAGGGCAGGAGCGCGGCGGAGGCGAGGAAGGGGCGCAGAGTTTGCGCCCTCTTCCGCCACGCGCCCTAGGCAGCCGCCTGGGTCTGCCTAGCGGTAGCGCCGGCCCTGATCTTGGGGTATTCTGTAGGACCAAAGGAACTGAGCCCAAAGTCTGCGACCACATTTCAGTTGTGCAGCTTCATTGATTGATTAATGTAATCAGTCAATGAAGCTGCATGACTAATTAACCAAAGCTCTCTGGGCAGTTTGCAAGACAAGAGCTTCAAGCCATAAAATACAATAACATAGTAAAACATAATATAAAACCATAAGTTTAAAACAGAATAAAACCAAAGTAGTAACCAAGATAAAAGTCAGCAGCAGTGCAGATATCTAAACATACACTAACACAGTTTTGAAAACTGAAGGGCTGAGAAGCCTGAGAAAATAAAAAGGTCTCCACCTCGTGCCTGGTGCCAAAAAGACCGCAACGCAGGTGCCAGGTGAGCTGGATCCTATGCATGTATCCTTGGAATGGGGGCTTTCTTCCAAGCAAGTATGCACAGAACAGTATGATACTAAGTACCTTTAAAGATTATCGTCCCCATCTAGACAGAGAGATCTGCACCAACAATTAATGCAAATGCTTGTACACATCTGGATGCTCCTTGACGCCTCACTGAACTGGGCAGGATGTATTCTTTGATGGGGATGAAAAGTTCTGATGTGCAAGCAGACCTTCTGTAATAGACCAGGGCAGGGATATGGAGACCACACACCAGCACTGTAATAGATAGGGGGAGGGAACCCACCTGAGTAGGAGATTGTCTTTGCTACTTAAAAAAAAAAAAAAAAAGCAAGGGAAGGTGTGCATTTCAGCACTAGAGAAGTGGACCAAACAACTTCCAAATGAAAATAGCATAGGGGTCCTCAATCTTTTTGGGTCAGTGGGCACATTTGGAATTATGAGAACATGTTGTGGGTGCTCTCACAAAATGGCTGCCATGGGGGATTACCCATTCATACATTAGCTGCCATGGTGGGCATGGCTAGTCACAAAATACTCATTTCCTGGAAGGCAAACTAGGAGACTAAAAGAAAAGTAACTTGTCCAAGAACTTGAGAACAAGGCAAAGGTGGGGTCTGAATGCCAGAACACAAGATCATTCTTTGAACACAAATAAAGATGGCACTGGAGGGCAGAAGTTCACTTTGGAGCATGCCAGCCTCCCAAATGATTTTTAAAAAATAAATCTTAAGAAATAAAATAAAAATCAGGAGGGTCAAAGAGCCTGGTGAGTGTCAAGAGAGGTGTCTGTTGGCAAATTGGTTATCACAGGCACCACATTAGGGACCCAGACATAGGGGGTTGCTGTGGAATGAGCACTAATGTGTAACAAGAGGGTAGACTTTTAAAATATTGTTTTCAGGCATGAGTTCTCTTGGGTGGTGCAATACTTACGAGGAGTGCTCAGACTCAACATTAATTTAGAAAGAAATTGTGTATGGTTTGTTTGTGTAAAATTAATCTCTTCTGAAATCACAGGCACTAGCCAATAGGTGCCTGTGCTGTTCAGCGAACCACATTCCACATAGCAATCTCAATCTCAATGGAGACTTCATCTGGGGAAGGCGAAAGATCCCTTCTTCCCAATACCAAAGTACTGTGGCTTGAGCATTTGGGAAAAGCAAACCTTCTGCAATAGAAGTGCTACCCTTAGTGCTACATAAGAACCTAATAAGATTTTTATTACAAGCAGCTAGACTATTAATAGCAAGAAGATGGAAAGATGCCAAAGGGTTGACTATCAATCATTGGTATAATGTGGTATGGGAAATTGCATTAATTGAAAAATTAACTCAAAAATTGAGAACTGCAGGAGGAAAAAAGAAAACAAACCCTTTTGAAGCAGAATGGTGGCCTTTTATCCAATTCTCATACAGACATCTACAACAAAAATACCTCAAGCCTTCCAGCACATGTGGATGCAATAAACTTACATAAGACACAACAGAATGACTGAAGAAGAAACTACAATAGAACAAGGACAATTTACCTATCACAGAATTGACTACTTTGTGGTTGAAAAAGACTTTGGAAACCGTGCCCAGCTGGATTTGTTCTTTTGAAATTCTAATTTGGGGGGGGGGGAATTTATTTTATTCTGGTTTATTGCAGTCTATGTAATAGATTGGATATTTTGTTTATTGTTTGGTTGTTATATATATGTTAAAAATTCAATTAAAAAACAATTTAAAAAAAACAAACAAAAAAGAAAAGGTGTCCGGATCCTCCATGAAAAATGTGTAAGAGCAGCATATTTGTTTAGTCACGAACAATAGCCTGAAAGGGCCAAGTTGCAATGGATCATCATAACAACAAAATGGAGTTTCAGACTTGAGACAACATACTCGCCCATCACAGCCTTGCTAGGAAAATATGCATGAATGGCAGCCCTGTAAAGGGTTAGGATTTTGGCAAATGGATCCATTCCCATCCTCTTACGTTTCCTCCAAATGGGACCAGTGGGGAGTTCTGGCGAGGTCAGATGCATGGGAGTTATTTGGGATGTAATGAGACCTGTTTTAATCTAGCTCTTCTCGAGTTCATCCTGCTAGAACACTTTTCTCCACGCAACTGCGGCTCCAACACATAAGATCAAGGTTTCAGAGGACTGAGCGAGTGAGCTATTTTGATCTTTCTTTTCTAATTTTTGAGCTTCTCTTTCTTTTGTTTGCCAGGTTCCCTTTCTTCCCACATATCACCCTTCTCCCTTCCCCACCCCCGTCTTGATGATATTGACCAGACATAACCCAGATGGCAGACAGCAGAGGAAAAACCCTTTCCATCACTTGACTTCATACACCCATTTAAAGATAAAACACAGGAACAATCCAGCTAAAAATAATCATTCCTTGGTGTTTTTTGTTTTTTTTTAAATTCTTCAGAAAAAAAAGAGATACGCCTGCAGTCCTCAACACTCTTACTCATTAGTTAAGAGAAACTCCCAATTAAGGCTGACATTCTGCACAGATTTGCTCAGAGGTGCCTTCTAGTTAAATCAATGGGACTTATTTCCAAGTTAATAAGTTTAGGATCGGGCTGTAAAAGAGTTTAGCACTGCAGCCAATATATTTCATGAACAGCTGAAATAAAATCAATGAAGAGTTTTAAGTTCCAGTGCTCCTGCAAGCTACTTCAGGCTTTTAATTCTTTTTTTAAAAATCAGGATAATTTCTCTGATTATGGCAAAGTTGCTTGTGATTGACGAAAGCATAAATAGATATAAATCCAAAATCAGTCTTAACTGAGATTTTAGAAAGACACACTGCACATGTTTCATGGGTCTCATATTAGCATAAATTGAGTGCAAGTTGTTTTAGTCCAGGGCTGTTCTTAAGGCATCCAAAAGCATCCAAGCCTATAATACTGATGCAATCCCTACACATGATGGTATACATGGGCGCATGTCTTTTTCTATATCTAGGTGGAAAAAATATATATAAACTAAAGGTACAATGTGCATACCAAAGGAAGGAAGGGTAGTTCTTGGTCTGACTGTCTGTCTTCCTTCCTCTCCTTTCTTTCTTTCTTTCTTTCTTTTTAGTCTGATTTTTTTCCTTACCACCTAGATATAACTCTTAATAATAAAGGCTATAAAAATAATATGACAATACAGGGAATATTTTAGTTGACATTGTGCACACGCTGACCCAGCAAAACTCTAAAGAGTACATTTACAGTTCAATCCTATGCATATCTACTCAGAAACAAGTCCATTTGATTGATCGATTGATTGATTGATTGCATTTTTATCCCACTCTTCAGCCAAAAAAGGCTCCCAGAGTGGCTTACAAAGATTAATATTAGACAGTCCCTGCCCTCAGGCTTATAATCTAAAAGACATGACATAAATGGAAAGGGGATAGGGAGGGAGGAAGAAGAAAGCAAAACTCAGGGACCAGTTCTTAGTTACAGGGTTCTTATAGATGTGTTTGTTTTGTTTTTTTCCTGGCAGGGAAGGATAAAATAAGTTCCCTGCAGCTGTTCCTTCTTTGGCCAATGTATGGGGACTAGGTTGGTCTCCCCCCTTGCCATGATGTTTATCTTGGGAGGCATGGGGTGCAGCCTCCCAGTGGCCCTTGGTTCCCCAGGTAAGTGTGTATAGGATTGCAGCCCTAATTTATGTGTGTGTGTGTGTGTGTATACACACACACACACACACACACACACACTAACCACACATACAATAACCAATCTATAACAAAAGCTTGCAGGGATAATAGCAAATCATCCATCTATCCATCCATCCTCTGTACTTATATACACACTAGCTGTTGCCCACGGCTGCGCTCGCGTGGATTTTAGGATTTGGTACAATGGAAAAGATACAGTGTCTCTGACTGAAAGTGTAACGTTTAGGCTGGGTGCTGGCAGCAGAAAACTTTTCTGACAGAAATATCTGATCTTAAAGAAAAATCAGGTTAATCCTGAGAGTCTACAGGTGATGAAGAGTGACCATGCCAAGTTTGGGGTAGATCCGTCAAAACATGATGGAGTGGAGCCTATGCGACGATGTCCCACACACAACTGTCATTCAGTCATTTAAAAAGTTTCCCTCCCTTTTCACCCCCTCAGAGAACATTCTAAATGGCTCAGAGGAGATTTGCATACCCAGCCCTATTGGCCCCTGCAGGAATTCATATGAACATTCTAAGTGTCGTATGGGCTATTTGCATAACTGCTCCTATTGGCTCCTGCAGCAATTCTGAGGTGAGGCCGATTTGCAAAACTGCTCCCCTGTTGTTTTGCCCATAGGAGATATGAGAGTGGGGTGATTTTGCCCCCTTTTTCACCTCCTTAGGGACAGAATTTCCAAAAATCCTTCCTTAGTGGGTGTCTACGTCATAAAAGCAATGTACCTTCAAAATTTCACGTTCCTAGATTAAACGGTTTGAGCTGGGCGTTGATGAGTCAGTCAAAATCAGTCAGTCAGTCAGGACACCTTATATATATCTATATAGATATAGATATATAGATATAGATGATGATGATGATGATGATGATGATGATGATGATGAAAATATATCATGATAAACAAACCAATCTTGCTTAACCCTAGCTGCCAAATGCAATTCAACAACTGCTCAGAATTTGTAGTCTCCACCAGAAGTTTCTCTGTGTATCCTTGTGGTTTGGATTTGGTACATATAGTCAGCCAGCCAAGTGACAAATACAATGGGCTCCATCCAACAACTCGTGATGGACTTCCATTTGCGCAATAGAACTTTCCCAGCTCTCCTTCCCCCTGCACACCACCAAGATCTGATCTGGATAGTTCCCCAATTCTCCAGATCAGATTTGGGGATATCGGGGGTGGGTGGGTTGCAGATTGGAGGGGGCATCTATTCTGCCAGTGGCTTCCATTCCACTAGTGGAGGGACAGCATTGGATACAACCCAATAGCTTCATGTGGAAGTGCCCATTGGTGGATGACCCTTGGCAAGTAAGTTGCCCCCATTGCTTAGGTTTCCCCAAAACATTCCACAATGAGTTGGAGTTGTGAAGGGGTTGTATGGCACCATTTTTTAAATGTGAGAATTTAGTTGTTTTATCATTTTAATCTACAAATGGATATGCTTTTGCTTATCCAAAGAGTCCATCAAGTATGTAGAAACCACTGCCTTATTTTTTAGGAGGCCCCATTTCACGTCCAAATTAAAATGTACTCAACCACCCAAGTTTACTATCAGAGGGAAGGATTCTTATAATGGCTGTAAATGTTAACTACAGTAACTAAATTCATGCACTCAGTAGCCCTATTCAGACAAATCCTGACCCAAATCTGGCTCATTTGAACAGATTCAGGATTTGTCCAAAGTGATGCAAGGATCCTCCGAATAACACCCAACTGAATCTATGTTCTCCTGAAACTTCCTGAGTGATGTGGAGGCAAAGCAAGAAGCAAATGCAGCCCGGTTCACATGACCACAGCAAGCCACCATGGCTTAAACAATAGCCCATGGGCTGTTGTTAGGGTTGAGGGTGGTTTAACCCTCCAACAAGCCATGCTGCCCAGGTTCCGATGACACAATAAGCTGCAGCTGGGCAGTGATTATGCAAATTGTGTCTGGCATGCACTGCAGCTCAGAACAAGCTGCTTCTTTAAGCCACAGTGACTGGTTGTGATCGTGCAAACTGGCCCAGTGTATGCAAAAACTGCAACATTTCTTACCAAGCTTTCATGTAAGGAAAACACTAAGGTGGGGAGAGAGAGTTAGCTGGTGTAGTTTTAGGATTGACAGGTCTAGTTTTTAATCACAGGAAATTATTTTACCTGGGCTCTCCATTCACAGTTGTTTGGGGGAAGGACATTGGGGGAAGTAGTATATCAACTTGCTCCTAGTCTGTTCTGTGCTCCTTGCTAGTTCTCTCTCTTCTGAGCAGGAACATCTAAAGAATTGTGCTGGCGTTTAGGTTTTTGCCTTCTGTTTCTTACCAGTACTCATCTATTCCTAAACCAGTTTCCTTCCTTATTCCTTATTCCCGCTAATCCTTTCCTAAAACTTGTTGTGGGAACTTTTGGAGAAGTCTTCTCAATGAGGACAACTTCCAAATGTCAATGAAACTTTCATATGAAATCTTTATTTATGATACTTACCAAAAATGACTGACCGATTCTGGGCTGAATCGCATGTCACATTTCTCAATTGTGCTTAAATTGGCCACTTTTATATTGAAGAGGAAGCCGTGACAAGGATTCCAATCTGAAATGTGCTCCAAATCCTAATTAGGAGCTCACACCAGTTTCCCGTTGAAAATCCTCCTCCTCCTGGCTGCTCATTGCCCCTGAAAGTGCTATTTGCTGTTGATAATTGTACCTCACCAAATCTTGGTAAATGGAACAGAATATCCAAACTGCTGTAGGGGTTTATAGAAGGAAAGGAGGTCTCTAAGGCATGGTCCCAGGCCAAATAGCACTTTAAAGTGGTAGTTCATACACTTTCCCACAAAACTGAGCAATGTGTTCTCACCTTCCCAGATTCATCAACAGCTTCTGATGCTTCAGAGTCATCTACAAGGGTGGCCCCAATATAAACTGAAGTACTTGGATATAAGTCAATTTTAACCCAGTAGGAGCAATAGGATCAAATAATTTATTTTAAAAGAACACAATTTGATCTTATTTGGACTTAAACTGCTGTAAATCCGAAAACTCTAGGTTCACTCGGCTATGGATTCAGCTGTGAGCTGCTTGTCACATGATGGATGTTTTGTACGTTCCATAGGTAAGTTCCTCTGTAAATTGTCAGTCTACTATGGAGTACGTTGGCTTTATTGTCATTGGCAGTGGACTGTTGCAATTCAAATTTCAATAGCTCTTGACAGCAAGATTATGAGTCCTAACAAAGGGTGGGGGGCTATATCGGTCATCTTTTCAACTAGGAAAAAAACGAAGCCCAGATTTTTTGGGTTACTTGTGGGGTGAAGGGCCACAATGACTGTTTAAGTGCACTTAGTGGTACATGTAAATGTGTGATTTATGCAGTCTGACATTGACTTTAATTTAGATCATGTTACAAGTCAAGTAATTCAGCCCTTAATGAAGTGTGTTTTGCATGACATACTGAACATGTGATCTGACAATTACTCCTTTTAAACAGGCCTAAGTTACATTTTCTTTTGTCAACTGAAAGTGGCCTGTCAGTTCATAAACTTAAAACAAGGCCCGCTGGCCTATCATTTTTCCTGAAGTATGTTATTGAAGTCTATGAAAGGCATATGTTACAAATATGTTGTTGTAACCAGATGAAAGACAAGGAAGAAAGTACACACTAGTTGCACTGTCATTCAGAACTGCGTATGGGAGTTGTGTGCGTACACACACACACATACATTTTTTTTTAAAGCAAGCAAGAGGGGCAAAATGAAGAGTTTGTTAATGTTTATCTCTCTGTGGTGAGTCTGGCCACAGACATACATTGTTATTTTAAGTAGCAATCCAGAAATCCCTCATCCAAGAGCAAAGGCTAAGACTTCCCCCCACTCCAACTTACCCACAAAGGCTTCACCGTTCACGTCAATGAGGGCTAAGCTAATGGCGTGTTTACTGCGTGAATGCAGTTCACAGCGTATGGATTTTCGTTATGCAAATAGCAGCTTTGGGGAAGCCTGGGCAGGCAAAAATCAGCTCTCTGAAGAAGCAATGATTCACATTTCAAAGGGTGCTCCCATTGGCATCTGTAGAGTTCAGCTTCCCATCTCCACAGCCCTATCAGGGTTGTGGCAGGGAGAGAAAGCATTAGACCCCTCCCCCCCCATGCCCTGTGGTCTCCAGGCTGCTCAGGGCAGGCATCTGTTTGGCTGCTATCTTCTACTGTATATTCCAAGAAATGCATGCCAATTGCATCCACACAATGATGGAATTCGCACAACACGCTAAGCCACCGTGGCTTTGAAGCCACGGTGGCTTAGCATGTCGTCTGAACCCAGCCCCCTCCCCCCTCAGTGGCTTCAGGGTGGCTATGAAGCCACCCCAAGAACCCATGGCTTGTTCTAGGGATTAGTAAACCCTAGAAGGCTCAGCGCGTCATCCAAACCCAGACGACACACTAAGCCACGGTCCAGCCAAAAGGGCTATAGAGCCCTTTGGCAAGAGAAGCAAAAAAAAAAGGGTTGCCGCTCTGGCCAGTGACAGCCACCAAAGTGTCCAAGTGGCACTTGGCACAGCTTCCATTGGCTTCCCCCCGCGCTCTTGCTGATGTTGGGAGAGCGGGAGGCGGCACTCAGCAGGGAAACCAGCCACCTGGCCTTGCTTCCTCTCAAGGAAGCGAGGCGGGGTGGCTAGTTCCTGCCGCCACTGAAAGAGCCCAACCTGCCAAAAGCCCCCCCCCCTTTGAGAGGAAGCAAGGCTGGGCAGCTGGTTCCTCCACTGCCAAAAGGGCCTCCCCCAACCCAACTAGTGAGAGACACTAGTTGGATTGGGGGGGGCAAGTTTTCCTGTCAGCGCCATGCACGCAGCACTGACAAGGAGTCTCGCTTCCCCTCCCAACCTGCCCCTGCTAGTGTCTCTTTTGCTAGTCAGGTTGGGAGGGGAGGGATTCTCCTTGGCAGCGGTGGCGGTGGGTGGGATCCAGCCACTTGGGCTCACTTCCCTGGGAGGAAGCAAGGCCGAGTGCCTGGATCCTGCACTTTCCCCACTGTCTACCCAGGAGTGGTGGCCCGTGCACAGCAAGGAGACGGGGGCCGACGCGCCCGGTGCTGAGCCTCCTCTTGAGGAAGCCCAGTGCCAGGAGTTTTGGGGCTTCCTTTTGCCGGGTGCTTCCGTCACTTGGCCTAGCACAGCAAGGGAAGCCAATGACAGCCACCGAAAGTGCTGATTGGACACTTTTTGGCAGCTGTCATCCCTGCTCCGCTCCTCTCAGTGCTCCCGTATGATGTCCCCTGGGATACTGGCAGGAGGACTGAGGGAGGAAGAGGGTAGAGGGGGTGCTTCTGGGCCCCTGTTGTGCCTGATCATTAGTCAGGCACAACCAGGGTCCCAGGCAACTTTAGGCCCAAAGTGGCTACAGAACCACTCTGGGCTTAAAGTATCATCCGAACCCACCCCCTGAATCCACCCACTGGTTTGGTCCTAAGAGGGACCAAATGCTCTGTGTGCATTTATTTATTTAAAACATTTATTTACCGCCCATCAGCCAAAAGGCTCCCTGAGCGGTTTACAAAAACAGTAGAAAAAACGACAAAAAACAACAACATAAACATTAAAATACACCAAGACAAAAAAACAAGCAGCCAAATAAATCCAATCCCGAGGTACAGTGGTGATAATAAAAAGAATAAAAGGAATAAAATTATCCATTAAAATATTGGGTAAATAAAAAGGTCTTCACCTGGCACCTAAAAGAATAGAGGGTAGGCACCAGGCGGACCTCCTTGGGGAGTTGATTCCATAGATGGGGTGCCACAACTGAGAAGGCCCTTCCCCTAGTAGCCACCCTTCTAGACTCTTTTGGAGGGGGCACTCTGAGAAGGGCCTCCGAAGAAGATCTCGGGGTTCGGGTAGGCACGTATGGGATGAGGCGTTCCTTCAGATAACCTGGCCCCAGACTGTGTAGGGCTTTAAATGTTAATGTTAGCACTTTGAATCGGGCCCGGACCTCAATTGGTAACCAGTGTAAATCATAGAGGACTGGTTCTTGTCGGCCAGTCCCCGTTAGCAGCCTCGCTGCCCTGTTTTGAACCCATTGAAGTCTCCGGACCGTTTTCAAAGGCAGCCCCACGTAGAGCGTGTTACAGTAGTCCAAGCAAGAGGTTACCAGAGCGTGAAAGATGCATGAAAGATGAGTGCACAGAACTGTCCTTCCTCCCAGAGAGAACGGGGGGGGGGAGCATGCATAAAAAGGACAGGCAGCAGAATCCTATGCATGTTTACTCAAAGGTAAGCCCCACTCTGTTCAATAGAGTTTACTGAAAGGTGAGTGTGGATAGGATTGCAGCCGAAAAGCCCAGCAGCATGGAGCTCAGTCTACGCATGGGCATGCTGGCTTAAGGCATTCTTCTCCCAGTGTTCACACTGAATGGCCAAGATCATTTGTTGAGGCTACTGCAATTGTAGTAGAAGAGGAGGAGGATTAACAATGATGACAATGATGAGGGCACTTATGCCTCCGCCAATTCTCTTACGCTCCACCGACTGCATTGCGCAAAAGGCCGCCATCGCTTGTGCAACAGCGATTTCGCGCCTCCTGGGCAACCCGAAATGAGAGGAAGCCCTCATTTCTGGAAGGAGACATGTTGGCGGGGCTTGCATAAGGGAATCGGCGTGGCAGAAAGGAATCGGTGGCAGCGTAAGCGCCCCGTTTGATTCTGCCCAAAGACAATCAAAGTAATAATCATATCATTTTCAGTCAACTCTTTTTTTTTTTTAACCATTTTCACCTATCACAATCTACTGTGAAATCTAGGTTACGTGCTATTGCTGTGCGGGACATCCGTTTTCTGCAGAGCGTACTTCTTACGTTCATTTCCGAAGGAATCACAGTTTGATCACTTGAAGTCCCTAGTTCATATTCTGGCACAGGGGTGGGGAAGCAGTGCCCCTACAGTTATTATTAAACTCCCAACTCCCATCAGCTCCAGCCAGTGTGGCCAGTGATCAGGGATGATGGGAGTTGAAACTTGGACGGTTTCCCAGCCCTGTTATTACATTTTGGGTCCAAAGTGTGCCAATGGAGGCTGCAATTCTGTACATTTTTATCTGGAGGTAAGTTCCACTGAACTCAGCAGGGCTGACTCATGCAGAGGATTGCACCGTTAGGCTGCTTCCGCTTGTGGAATTCACATGATCTGACCAGATGTTTAATTTGTCATCAGAGCACACTAATAACTTTTTACAGTGTTTCAGAATGGTCAGAACAAAACTGATGCCCCCAAATATCACTTCCCCCCTTTTTGTTATAGCAAACCTAATGCCAATGTTTCTAATATAAACCTGTGTGCATATAAAAATTAATCGTTTTGCCAACAAATGTCTCTTCACGTCAGTGTAGGGGAAACCATTAAAGTAGAAGGAAAAAATCCTCCTTGGAATGTGTCTGTTTAAACAGTTGTTTTCAGTGTGCTTTGCTTTATTAATATTGTATAGAGCGTGCTGAACAAAAAATAAAGAAATGGGGCTTTGCTTACCCAACAGGGCATTTTAGCACTTATCATATTCAAAATGAGGTATAAAGAACCATCTGTATACCACAGCTCTTGTGTGCCAGGAACTTTTCAGTCTCGTTGCGTTATTAATATTTGAAATCAAGTTGTGTTTTTGTGGGCACAAGCCAGCAAAAGCTATTGCTGAGTCTCATTGATTTCAATCAGGGGCCATATCCATTGAAATTGGTTGGATGTAAAAGCGCTGAACTTTGACTGGATTATGCCCCGTCTAGCAAATATTTCACACACCAAATATCATCATTAATCTCACAATTTCCCATCTTAGTGGATGTATATAATTCAACCTGGACAATCTACAACATTACATTGTAATCTTGCTTTAGGTCGCATAATATGCACAATTGTGAGTGGCTTCTTTCTTGTTTCATACCTTTCCCCCATCACATAATTCTAGTATTCTGTGTGTCAAATTGTCCAACTGACAATTAGCTAAACCAATAAGATGGAGTACCAGAAAATATGTATTCTGTTTATGTGCCTGAAAGTCCCTGAAGACCCAGCATTATATTTACAAATGGTGGCGGTCTTCCAGAATATAGCAACTATTCTACCCAATGAATCACAGAGATACATTTGACACAGATTGAAAGCCCGATCAAATTGCAGCTCAATGTTTTAAGTCTGCTTGCCTTTTTAAGGCGTTCTGGTAGTATCCTCAGAAATGGGATGAAAGCAGAATGGAAGTAGACAGACTGGATACAAAAGAGGACAGAACCTCTGTACCTTTATGAGTTGCGTAAAAAGGGGGATCTAGGCAGGTGCAGCTTTTTCTACCCCTTTAGAAATATGAGATGACAAGCTGTGATCTTTAGTACTTCCAAGTAAACTAACTTCCAAGTAAATGTATTTTGGATAGAATTGAAGCAAGGGGCTATTCTGCACCTCAATGAAGACCATGGGAAAACTTCCATCAATTGTATTGATTGGGATTGCAACCAGCATCCTTCTTGGAGCACTGCAAAGACGTAGTCATCACTGAAGCAGCAAACCCGTGTCTGGCTACACGTGGGGGTTCACATGATGGAATGCTCCACCATACAAACAAACACATGCCCTGCACACAGAAAATTAGCATGTTGGGGAAGGCTAGGCTAGAAGCATTCTGCTTGGCATCTAGTTTTCTGTGTGAAAGGATTTATTATTACTATTTTTTATGCAGGAGTGTTTAATCATGTAAGTCTCACCTGCTCTCTGAAGTGGCATAGCCCAGGCATGGGTTTATCAAAGTTTATCAATGAGAACTGGTCCATAAAACTAAAAGAATGCTCCTTCTTCAAATGTTGTATAACACTACAGAGATGAACTAATTTTGTCTGCTATGTGGTACATAATGGATCTGCCACCATCTTGACAGGATGGATCATATAACCATAGACTGAATCTATGGGCATGCTGGTGAGTAATGGGATGCTGCAACATATTGGACAACACCTTCAGAAAATGGGTTTGGCCAGCCTAACAAGTATCAGACAATTCACAAGATTGGCTAATCTTTCAGCTTCAATTATTCGGTGAAGATGCTGAAGATAAAACCTCTGGTGCTGCTATCCTATGAGAATAAGCACCACTGAACATAGTGGGGCTCACTTCTGAGCACACTTGCACAGAGTTGCTATTTTCGAACATGAAAAGTATTCTATTAATAGTTAGCAATGATAGGGGGCCATTTAGAACAACCATTTTTCTGTTGAGGGCCACAGTGGGTAAACTGTCGGGGGCCACATATCTGTGGTGAGCAGGGCTGAAGCCAGCAGTGGGCAGGGCCACAGCCAAACATGGCCAAAGCCACGCCTCTTCTTTTTCTGCCACCCCCTTTTCTCTCTTTCACTCTTCCTTCCCAGGCATTGGGCTGCCCGGGAAGGGGCAAATTGCTCCTGTCAGCGGTCTGAACTGATTGAATGCAGAGGACTTTGGAAATTTGGCTGAGGGCCACGTGTGGCTTTAGGGCCGCAGATTGCCCACCCTTGCTTTAGAAGGGCTGTAGCTTTGGCTTGAACCCACACTTTGCACAAATGAGGTCCCAGGGTCATTCTGTAACACCCCCAGTTAAAGGATTTCAGATAGCAGGCCTGCAAAAGGCCTCTGAGCTGCTAACAGGCAGAATAGAAAGAACTGGACTGGATGGACCAAACATCTGAATCCCTATCAAGCAGCACCTTATAGGGCAAAACTATCCCTGGAGTTCTCAAACAATGCCTGCCTATCATCGTGCGGCCTGCACACAGCGGGGCTGTGATTTAACCATGGCATCAGCATACCATTTATATAAATTAATTAATGTTTGCTTGACCACTTTTATCCAATTTCTTTCACCAGCACATAAAAGGAAACCAGACATAAATTTCTCTTTCAAAACAATTGGCTTAGCAACTGCTGACCTTCTGTTCTGTCATTCCAAGGATTGATTGGATATTGTTGAATTGTTTCATTCTACAGTAATTAAACATAAAATTAATTATGCTAGTAACCCATTATTTCTTTGAACCAAGGACTAAGTCATTTATTTTTGCTTGGTTACTCACTCTGAGAGTCTGACATCAGGCAGGGGAAAAAGCCCCATTGTTGCAGACAAACTAAATAAAATGAAGGAACAATTTATGAATCAAAATATACCATAACGGCTTCTAATTTCCGTATGCCCAGCATATTGTATTAAACTAATATAATTTGGTCTATCAATCTTTTAAGCCATATATTTGGTAATTTAAACATTTCCTGGATGACTAATCACGCAGAAAAGAAAGCATCAATAGAAAACACACTTCAGAAAAGATGATGGGGGGGGCAGAGGGAGGGAGAGAAAAGATAAGGAACAACAATTGTATAATGCTCAGTGATCCCAGTACATTCTTGAGTGTAGTGCTCTAATAAACCTTGCTATGTTCAGATTTGAGGCAATGTCTAATATTTTCTTGCAGTGAAAGGATTATTCAATTCATATGCATTGATAGAGTTAGGTGATGAAAAGACCATTATAAAGATCTTCTGATACTGGGAAAATTACAGGCTGGTAGACAGTTTCAGTGGTTTGGATCCAGACTTAGTCATGGCTAACTTAAATCCCATTGATTTCAATGGGTCTACTCCAAGTATGAAGAAGTCGGATCCAATGGCTCTGTGTGCGCGCGTGCGTGCTATTATTTTATACATCATATTCATTTAATTTGAATTATTAAAATTAGAAAGCGACATTACAGTTTCAGCCATTGCATACCAGGTCTTGTTCCGTTACTTCCTCATGGCCCATATAACAATATTGCTAACAAAAATATTAGCTGGCTTTGATTTAATGTGATAATAACCAGATAAAGGTGAAAAGATAAACATTTTCCTGCCCACATCCCCTCAAATAAACAAAGTGTCTCTGATTCTCACTAGGTAGAGCTGCACTCAGGTGTTCAGTTGGTATTCTTTACAAGGCAAGGCACTATATTTCTTGCGAATATCTCATGCGTATATTCCCTTTCTTTAGAACGTCATCAGGCTTTTTGTCCCTTATTTTGTTAAAGGTTTTGTCTGACATTAGGAATGTCACTTTCTTACACTTCAGTGGTGAACAGAACAGACAGTTCAGTCAATTTGTGTCCATGCCATGGTCTATGGATTTCTGGGCAGTATCCAATACTGCCGCACCTCCATTCGTACTTTTGCGCCTGCAGGACCAACCATTAGCACAACAGGAAGCTAGCAGTTCCTGAAGCAACTAGAAATGAGCAGAAATGCTTGTTTCCAGGATGGGGCAGGTTAGCACAATGAGAAGTGGTATAGAAATATTGCTAATAAATACATTTGTCCTTGTGGCTGTGGAAACAATTTTGGAAGAAAGAAAACTCTTCATATCAGGAAAAAAGGAGCATGCCATAAGTAAAGATGTGGGCTTTTCTACAAAGAGGAAAATAACAAGAAGCATACCTGATCCTAGTGGAATCCTATTTATTTATTTATTTGTCTGTTTGTTTGACTTGTATCCCACCTTTCTACCAAAAATGGCACTCAAGGTGACTTACAATCACTAATAAAACTTGATGAAAACAATACAAATACATTAAACACAATTAAACACAATTTGAACATTCACCCCTTTCAAAGTTTGGAGAGAAAGGTCTGCTTTGAGGCTCTCCCCAATTTTCCATACCTCCTTCACAGCTGATCTTGTAGCTGTAAGTCCCTGCTTTGCAGATGATTTAGTGCCATTTAAAAACAAACAAAACCCTGGTTTGTCTTCCTGAAAATAGTACTTCCGGTCAGTAAAGCATCATGTGATGTCCTTATGATGTAAAATAGCCAAACAGGTATATCTACAGGACAGTGTCACTGTGGGCAAGCAAAACCAGTTGAGAGTATGGATCTTCCTCTATCACATTGCCTTGCCCTCACGTAGAATAATGGGTAATTATTGGAGCAGTTCCCAAAAGATTATCAAAAGGGGGGTACCTTTTGCAGCTGCCAAAATTGTTCATGCGGCATACCCCCTCTTGTCGTAGCCTTGAAAATGGTGGCCATTTTGCAGATCTCTGATGAATTCATTAGTGGGTCTCTTACAACTCCCTTTTATAGTCTCCTTGGGAGTTCTTTTGTCAATATATATCATTAAATCATTAAAGGCACTGTAGGACTCTGCTTTTTTGTATAGAGATAGAATGCTGGGAACTGGTTATTATATACACACTATTATTGGGGATTCAGAAAATCACGTTATGCTTATAATACTTAGTGGTCCCTTATTGCTTCTTCCAATCAATTATGTTGGGCATCAAGTAATTGATTGCATAGAGTGTTTTCCCTGTGACAGTTGTTCTGAGTCAGTTTTTCATTTCACTGGATCTTGGCTAGGAGTCTGTTTGTTCCCAACTGATATTCCAAACTGTGGTCCATAACTAGGTGGTGACAGAGCCCATCCTTCACTGTGGAACATTCCAGGTTTCATTCAAGTGAGCTTACCCAGAATTCACATGTACTCATTCAAATAAACTGAAGTCAGAGTTGTATAATCATCATCATCATCATCATCATCATCATCATCATCATCATCATCATCATCTTAGTATGTATGCAGTGCTTTAAAGTGTCCAAAGTACTTAATACACATTATCTCAGAAATCCTGACAACAGCCGTAAAATGTGAGTCAGTTTTATTATCCTCATTTTGCAAGTGGGACCGAGGGGGTAGAGAAATAGTGGCTTCAGCAGATTTAGGTAATATTGTAGTGTAATGTTATTATTTTTATCTGCTTCAAGAGGCCTGTTAGAAATTTAATAATAGGCCAAATTAAGTCCCAATGATTTTTTTTATTATTAAATTTATTATTATATTTATATCCCACCCTTTTTTCCTGTTGCAAGAAACCCAAGGCAGCTTGTATGGTCCTCCTCCATTTTATCCTCACAACAACAACCCTGTGAGGTAGGTTAGCCTGAGAGTCTGTGACTGGCTTCAAGTCACTCAGTGAACTTCGTGGCCGAGTGGGGACTAGAACCCGGATCTCTCGAGTCCCAGTCCAACACTCTCACCACTATGCCACACTGGCTCTCTAAGCATGGCTAAGACTGTATCCAACTCAATGATAGTAAGAACAATCACCACCTAATGGTTTCCAGCCAGGGCCGGTGCTACCATTAGGCCAACTAGGCAGCTGCCTAGGGCGCAGGGCTAAAGGGGGCGCCAGAAACGCCTTGAAAAAAAATACAGCGCTCTCAAGTGGGAAGGGGGGGCGCTAAATATCTGATCTTGCCTAGGGCACCAAACTTCCTTGCACTGGTCCTGTTTCCAGCCAATGTTGCATGGGCAGATATCTGCTTGCACAACAGGATTTTCCCTTCCTCTCCTACCCTCTGCACTCCCCAAGTCTGCTCTGGAGCCACCCCCATGCCCTGGAGCAAATTTGGGAGCTGCAGAGAGGAGGAACAATCCATTCTGCCTGGGCTATCCATACTGCTAGTGGATGGATACGATTGGATGCAGGGTTGGTGAGATTTGAACTGAGAACTTCCTGGTTCCCATGCTTAGATATTAGCTCTAAACTAGCTCTCATTTGCCTCTGAAGGGAAATTTGCCTTTGAAGGTCCTTTTGTGGACTGTGGAAAAGTTTGAGGCAATGCGTGTTTTGGGGTGGAGTGGAGATTGCACGTCTACCAAGTACACAATTCTGTTTAAGCCCTGAACCATATCTGTGCAATACTGGTAGGTTTCTTAATATCATATCTGCACAAAAAAACCTAGAAAATTTCTGATCAGTCTGCAAATATAAGCTTCTAATGCATACTTTAATCTTGTACATTTGTGTACATACATATAACTACCCAGGCTACCGTTAATTATAAAGAAACGAAGAGAAGAGGCTATCTCAAAGCAGTTTATCAAGGCCCAACACATTTTGAGCCAGAAGATTCTTTTTCAGGGTCAACTGCACCAGTTCTTTCAAGGATACCTAAGATAATTTTGCATACCCTTTCTCAGGGCTGGCCCTACCACTAGGCATAATGAGGTGGCTGCCTCAAGCAGCAGATGTTGAAAGGTGGGAAGCAATGGTGAGGTGTTGGGCAAGAGACCTGTGTGTGCCACACGGCAGGCGCTGCACCCCTAAGCTAGCTTGTTGCCCTCAGGTGCAATGATGGACGTTGTCCCTCTATAAGCATTGAAGTAAGTTTCAGCTGCCAGTCTGGTTTGGTTTTGTACATGGAATGGAGGGTGGGTGCCATCTTGTCCTTCGCCACAGGCAGCTTAATGTCTTGGGCCAGCCTTGCTATCTGTCCCTTGAAGAAACTGAGAAAACGTTAGTCAGGTTGCCTCTGAAAAAAAGTCAGACATCACCATCTTCTTTCCCTTGACAGAAAAAAGGAGAGTCACTGAGTTTCATGCTTTAAGTTTAGTTTTTGGCACAGAATGGAAGCGATAAGAAAGAAAAATGATCAGGCAAGTCTACTCGAAGAATGAAGTGGCTTGGCGTGCCCTTGTAGATAATAAGCTGTTGAAGAATGAGTTAGTGGGGGGGGGGAGGGAAAAGATTCATGCTAATGATAGTTTATGGTGGGCAAAAAAGTATGTGTGTGTGTGGGAATTTGTTACCATGTGCTGCTGGTGTTTTCAGATTAAGATGGGGGATTAAGGAATTTTACTCAGCAATTTGAGATGCTTTGTTAAGAATAGAGGAGATTTGAACTGCTTTGTTCTTAAACCACATGTTAGTGAAAAAGCAAACAGGCACTTAATCCTGACGGACAGCAGAATTTGACATCAATTTGTCCCTTGGGAGGTGACCAAGAGTTCTTTGGGACTGGCTAAAACCGCTGGGACCTCAAATGGCGTTGAGAACTTAATGCCAGTCCTTGTAGCCAGCTACAAGCCAGCCTCATGAACCCTTTGAATGCCATAATTCACAATAGCTGGAGACCAGTCAACAGTTTTATGGACCCAAACAAGGCTGAGTGTTTAAAAAACACATGCAAGGTGCCAAAGTGTTTACCAAATAGAGTTAAAATATGATCTAACTTAAGGTCATGCTTTCAGCCTTAAAACAGGCCAAGGCAAGAGGGAAGAAAAAAGCTGATAATTATCCTGTTTGTGATGTTGGAGGGTTTCTTGTAACAATAAAAATATAGCAGTTGACAACCAGACAGCTGAATATATACAAGTCTGTATAGTGACCTCTGATGTGCACACTAATGCCTCATGCAGATTCTGAAGGGTTTGTTTTGTTTTGTTTTGAAACTGAACAGCTTTGTAAGATTGGGTTGGGTTGTGGTTGTCAGTATATTTGTTAAAAAAGCAGTCTCACTGAAGCTGATTTTCTTTTTACGTACGCATTCAAAAAATTATAAAGTCTGGCAGTAAAGCGGAGTTCTGATGTAACAGTTGACTTCCACAGTCCTGTGTTTAAAGTGCAAATGTTGTACTGTGTAGAACATTTGGCAAGTCATCCAGAGCCATTCACTTACTCAGATCTGCTTAGAATGGTTGTTTTATAAAACACCCTTCTAAACTAATTTAAGTATACTGATGGGAGTATTTAAAGGTGATATGCAGTCATTCAATACATTGTGCTTTACAACATAGAGTAAACATCTTCAACACTTACACTTCTAAATTTTGTTTGTCTCTGATGGAAACCTGAATAGAGGATAAATCCCATTACTTAAGTAAACAGCATCAACCCAATCAAGTAAGAGCTGTACTGGGTCATTTTTCTTTCCCCCTACAGTTTATTAGCACTGAAATTCCTTCTTAGAGAATAGATATCAAGCTCTTAGAGGAGACATACTTAAGGTAATTTGATATACTTTTTAATTTGCTTATATTCCGTTTATAACATCCATAGCTTCTCGTGATTGTGACCTGGTACCCTTTTAATGGCATAGTCATCTATCGACTAGAATGCAAAATTTACATGCTCCCCCCCCCCAAAGATTTTTAAAAATCCCCCTCTTTTTTGGATTAAAAATCTTTGTTTTCCATTAGGGAAAAAACTAAGGGAACTTCATAATAAAATCACCAATATATGATCAGGGCAGATGAGTATATACTTTAGTACAAAGCAAAACAACAACAATAATACCCTCCTGTTTCTGGTTTTTAATGATCACATTAGGCAAAATATACTCAAAGAACTATAAAAGAATACCTTGACCCTCTGTCCTTTTGAAAATGATCAGATGCTTGTTAAAATCCCGTCACACAACGCATGATTTTTTCATTACCTTCTTGTACATAAAATAGCAAATGCTGAGAGAGTTCGATGCTCCATCCTTTATAGGAAAATACCAATTTGTTAATTCTGCTTCTGTGGAAGAGCAGATAACTCAAAATATTTCGTGTGTGTGTGTGTGTGTGTGTGTGTGTGTGAGAGAGAGAGAGAGAGAGAGAGAATAGTGAGATGGTAGAAGGATCAAAGAAAGGGTGAGTTGAAATCAAAAACACAGTATTCATTCATTTAGCTCTGCTATAGCAGAGCAAATCTAGGGTGACTCAAGGGACACAGTGTCTTGTAAAACATATGTACTTAATATAAGGGTCATAAAACTTATTAAATTAAAAGCTAGGTTAAAAATAGGAAGAAAATTTATGCGGCTGTCTGAAATAGCAATAATTTCCCTTTGGCCTTTTCTTGCAACCAATGTGGGCTTTCTTTCTTTCTTTTTCTTTCTTTCTTTTGTAAAATGTTCATAATTTGGAAGGGAACAGAAATTTCTCACTACTAAGTAGGCTGTTTGATTACTCATACACGAAGGTAAACATAATTAGGTGCTAACAAGGAAATAGGGCTCTTCAAGTGGGATAGAAAGGGTGAAGACGGCAACAACCCAGACTCGGAACATGCAAAGGGTTCCTATTTTCTTCTATAAAAGGAAAATGATGAATGTGCTTATGAGCATTTTCCACTGCATGCACTGAACATTCTACTCTCATAAAAGGGAACTGGGATGCTCTGGCATGCATGGCAGCATGGCCATTGAAACACAGCCAATACCTTTTACTGGACCAATGCTCGTTGTTCAAAAGTGCTGTGTGGAATGAAAGAAGCCTTCACAGGCAAGCATTCACCTTACCTGCTTGCCCTGAGACAATGGGCTGGTCCACACATAGCATGTTCATCATGTAATTATTACTGCAACATCAAATGATGACTGTGTGAGTCAGGGTATTCTGGCAGAGACATGCCAATACAACCACAAGGCTTTTCAATGGAGTCAGTTCACACTTTAAGTGGCAAATCATCAAATATACCATAGTAAAAGGGCCATTCGCACATTACATTCAATGCACGTGCAATCTGTGTAACATGTGTGCACAGACTGTTGACCCCTATGCATGTACAGTTATTCCCACATAACAGTCTACAGGTGTACAATCTATGTACAGTGTGAGTGTACATAGATTGGCAGTATACATGTATTTATATGGCATTCCCAGATGATACCTTAGCATTCTTAGCATCAAAGGGCATTCCTTCACCTAGAAGTGATTTCACCAAGAACAGCTAGGGAATTCTGAACTACAAAGACAAGTTGTGCAGCATTTGACATATGGCAGATCACTGAAGTTAGAGAATCCATGGCAGGTCTTAAGTGCAAACTGAAGTAACCCTTTTTCATCATGCATCCTATAGCCACAGCAACCTGGGGTTTTGCAGGTTCTTAACCAGAAAAAGATGATATCCTAATAATTCAAGCATCCATGCCTGCTTTTTACACAGCCCCAAACTGTCTGGTTCTCTAAAACATCTTTTGAAAATCCCCAGTTACCTTTTTGCACCAGACTGCACTGATCTCATGCAACTTAATATTACCAATGAATAACCCTATCCAGAGCTGCCATGTTGGAACCTTGTAGTCTGCCAAAGATCATATTGTTCAGCCTTCTGTTTCCCACAGCAGTCAGACAGATGCCTCCATAAAGCCCACAAGCAGAGCATGAAGGCAGCAGTCGTCCTCCATTCTTTATCTCCAGGATTTGACGTTCAGAGGTAGACTGCCTCTGAATTTGGAAGTTCAACCTAGGTATCATAACTAATAACCATGATATCAGCTCCAGAGCCTAGTTTTGTGTCAGAACTAAGCACTGGCACTCATGGACAGTATCCCCAACCCATCCTCCCAGAGCCAGCACAGTAAAACAGAGAGAGTGAGTGAGAGAGAGAGAGAGAGAGAGAGAGAGAGAGAGAGAGCACTCTCCCTCCATCCCAACACTGCCACTCACAATCACATGAAGGTTGCATGCACATACAAAGAGCTACTCAGAACACAGCCACAACCACATATTTAACCACTGCACATGCGTGCGCCCACGCCCACACATGTGCACACACAAATACCTCACCAGCACATACCACTTACAGTGCAATCTGTGTATGTGTCTACTCAGAAGTAAGGCCCACTGAGTTTAATAGGACTTACTTCTGAGTAGTCATGTCTATGGTTGCACTTCTATAAATGTGGGTTATATTTTCCCAGAGAGAACTTATTTAAAGTTTGCAACAACCTACATTTTGACAACTTCTGGCCTGTGGCTCATTCTGGCTCAGCTTATCTGAGTGTGGAAAGCTAAGCAGGGTCAGGACTGGTTATTACTTGGATGGGAGACCCCTCCTCTAGTTTCCTGCATTGAGCAGGGGGTTGGACTCGATAGCCTGGTAGGCTCCTTCCAACTCTATGATCTATGAAATCTATGAAAGGCAGCATGATTTAAAAAAAAATTCTTTAGAACAAAAAATGTTTTCTTCACATGGAACTGTGCTGATTTTTTTTAAAAACAACAACAACCCAGCAACAACAACTGAAAGAACAAAAATGGTTTAGGGCACAATCCTATGCGCAGACAAAAATCCTTTAACTCCTAGCATGCCCCAGATAGCCATGGTTGGCTGGGGCATGCTGGGAGTTGTAGGACTTTTTTCTGTCTAAACACGCATAGCATTGAGCCTCGGGGGGGGGGGCACATTTTGGCTGTAAGGTTCCACTTACATGGGCGAAGCCCTATTTTTGAGCACACTAAAACTTACTTGAATACCAGTGCATATTCCATACTTTTACAAGCAACAACTTCAGTCTTTAAAAACAAACAACAGAGAATAAAACAGCTAAATTGGATAGGCAGTTGAGATTATAAATATCCTATTAGCATATAAAATGAGGATTAACCTTATTTAATCACCGCATGCTTGATCATCAAAAGTCATGTTTCACCTCTATAATATAGCTGTATCTAGCCTGAGAAAATATTAATACATTTAGTTAACAACATTGTTTCCATCTACCATGTTTGCTCTTGATTCAAACATGCCTTATTTCTAACATTTGTTAATCGAGCAGCTTGAATATTGCAGCAGCAACAAAAAAGGGTTGCAATACTGTGTGTCGTGTGCTCTTCACTCTTACTCTTAACATTACCATCTATAACATGGGACAATTGTGTGTTGTTGTTTGTTTGTTTTTGCATTTTAATGCCTTCCTTGAGTTCCCCCTCACTCCACACATATTTGCGTCCATAGAATGGGGAGAACTGTGTAAAAAGGTGGTTGTGCTTAAGAATTTCCTGGCATGGATTTATTGAGTGGCCCTAGGATAGGAAAGCAACATAAGCATCTGCTGTAAGTCAGACTAAGTGACAGCCAGTGTGGCGTAGCGGTGAGAGTGTTGGACTGGGACTCGGGAGATCCGGGTTCTAGTCCCGGCTCGGCCATGAAACTCACTGGGTGACTTTGGGCCAGTCACGGACTCTCAGCCTAACCTACCTCACAGGGTTGTTGTGAGGATAAAATGGAGAGGAGGAGGAGGATTATGTAAGCCGCCTTGGGTTCCTTGCAGGAAAAAAGGCGGGGTATAAATAAATAAATAAATAAATAAATAAATAAATTTGTCCATCTAGCCTGGTATTAGAGTATACATGGACAGTCACGCAGTGTGCATTCCAAGATCTTCCTGCACATTATCCGCTCTCTGATCCTGTTAACTGGAGTTCTCAGGGACTGCACCTGGGGCCCCCTGCATACAAGCATGAGCTGTACCACTGAACTACGGTCCTGCCACAAAGTTATTACACCAAAGTCATTGACCTTTAAATATTTATATCATAGAAGTACGAACCTTCATTGTGCGTACAGTTCATGCATTTTTGGTTTATTCTGCAACCATGACAGTCTTTTTACTCATCATGATGTAACTGGTCTCTGTCAATGTGAGGATTCTGTAATGCCTCATTCAAACGTCGCAGTTGTTGTTGTTGTTTAGCTGTGTCCCTAAGGTTGTCCCTCCCACACCGATCCAGAAGCCATTCTTTCAGCAGCCCATCTCCCAATTGCCCTGCATTCAGTGGATCCATGTATAATTAAATAATTTGCTTCCTTATCAGACAGGGATGGGGACTCGGACTCCAGGACTCGACTCGTGAGTCGGACTGAGTCCCCCCTCTGACTCAAGTCGCACTCGAGTCCCAATATTTTTAATGGGACTCGAGACTCGACTCAGGACTCGAGACCAAGGACTCGTCAACATCTCTGCTTGATGCCACCGGCAGGTGCTGTCTGGACCTAGTTGCAGTAACAATCCAAGTTTATTTTTAAAAATCATTTTCCTAATGCAACCCTTCAGACATTTTGGGTTTGGCTGCCTCTGCCTGCCTGTTTGGGGTTCCCTGCCTCCTCTGCCTGCCTGGTCTCTTCTTAACCATTTCCACAGTTTGAATTGTCCAAGACAAACGCCTCTGCCTGCCTGCTTTGGGGTTCCCTGCCTCCTCTGCCTGCCTGGTTATTTTGGCTTTGTCTGCCTGGTCTGTTCTTGTCAAAATCTGTGGCAGAGTTTTGAGATAAAAAGGCACACTTGTGCCTAGAATTTATTTAAGCCACACATCTGAAGTAGCCTTATTTTGTTGGGGGAAAACCCCATGGATTTTAATAGGGACTCATGGAGTCAGCTTTGGGAGTGACTTGGGACTCGTGAGTCACCATTTTGGACCAAGGACTCGGACTCGAGTCCAAAGACTCGTGACTCGACTCGTGACCAAGGACTCTTCAACATCCCTGTTATCAGACTAAATTAGGTTCTCTCTTCAGCAGTTTCTCTGCTTCCTCGAATGGGCATTTTTGCAATGGAATCAAGCCTCAGATTTTGTTATAGTTTACAACCAGCGCTTGCAATGTCTGACTGGATTTGTTGGCCATTCAAAATCAAACCATCTGAAGTTGAAACTGAGGATCAGTTTGTCCTGGAGTTCACTAGTACTCCAAACCTAATTTTTGTAGGGCTTATGCTGAAATGTGAAAAGGATATGTGGCTCTGAGTATGTGAAAAAAAGTGATGCGCAGTGCAGTACATGTCTTCTTAGAAGCCCCATTGGGTTCAGTGGGGCTTATTCACAGGTAAGTGAGTGTAGTAGTGCAGCCATACCCACTTATCTGGAAATAAGCCCCGTTGAACTCAACGGGACTTACATCTGAGTAGACATGTATAGGATTGCACTGTTAGATAGTGACCACAACTAGCCATTGCCTATTGGGGATTAGGGAGGACAGTCAGGCTGCAGCATTTGACTAGAGCAGTGTTCTCCAACCTTGGGTCCCCAGATGTTTTTGGCCTACAATTCCCAGCATGCCCCAGCCAGCATAGCTAGATGGGAATGCTTGAGCCCAGAATCACTCTTTTAGAAAAGTCAGCACTTATCAAAATCATTGCCAACTAAGTTGGACCTACTGTTCTGATATCAGAATTACATAGTACATTTGAAAGGTCAAAAATTACTTCACTATTTCTTTGGGTGGGGTGGAAGCAACTCTTAAACTGGCAGCCTTTATGAAATTTAAGCACACTACTAATCATGTAATTATAGATGAAATATTAAAGAAGTGGACTAATTACATGCAATACTCTTGAGTCCAATTAAAGCAGCATCTGTAGTGTAACGTACGGGTATTCTCTTCCACTAATAAGAGATACTTTCTTAACAACAGAGAATAAAACAGCTAAATTGGATAGGCAGTTGAGATTATAAATATCCTATTAGCATATAAAATGAGGATTAACCTTATTTAATCACCGCATGCTTGATCATCAAAAGTCATGTTTCACCTCTATAATATAGCTGTATCTAGCCTGAGAAAATATTAATACATTTAGTTAACAACATTGTTTCCATCTACCAAAAAGATCTGATAGCAACAACTGATTCCTCCCACCCCTTGTCTGGTAGTCATTTAGAAAAATAACAGAAGGCTTCTGTCCTCCAACCACTGAGTTGGGTGTCCTTCAGCTAAAGTCAGAGGGACTATGCCCATCTAAATCACATGTGGTTGCACGTGCGCACGCACACACACGCACGCACACACACATACACACATGGCCCATGGGCTTTAAGCATGCTTCTGTACAGGTCCTCCCATAAATCCTCTACCAAGGAAGAATGGCTCTGGCAGGCCTTGAAGTCTTGGACACTGGATTCCACCCTACAGAGTGGAAGAAATGCTGTCCTCTTTTAACATGAGCTTTGGGAGCACAAACATTAAAAAAAAACACTGCTAGAATGGTGTGCTTGTGATCAGCCAGCATCTCTTCCTGATATGGATTATGGATGGGCTGCGCTCAGTTAGCTTCCCTGCATGATAGATATACAAAGTCATGTCAGGGTCATGTTGCATTTCAGTAAAATCTCACCTGCTCCACAAGCATTGATGGAGAAACAGGGCGGGTGAACTTTGCACAGCCAATGAAGAACCATTGATTGTAGCAGCTTTTAAAAAATGAATCGCAGTGGGTCTTTTACTGAGGGTTGAGAGACATGGGCAGATCTGAGGATCATTCAGTCATCATCTTAAGATGGACAGCTGGTCTGTGAAAATGGGTGCTGGGTGACTTGGTTGGGTGCCACATTCATTTCCATCGTTCAGTTTAGATGTAAAACATGCCTGGCTTGTGTATATTCCTAACTCCGGTGAAGTCAGTGTGGTTATTAACAACATAACCAGGAATTTGCTTTACATTTTTGTCTGTCAGTCCAGTAAACATATTCTGGATAGTCAAGTGTGCTAGTACTAAGTGAGATTTTGCAAGCCAGCAGGCAACATAAAAGCTAATAGTTGTGTAGTCCTTTGTGCCGTGGAAATCTGTATTGTTTGTGTTCAACTCAAGGCACAAATTTGGCCCTTAATCCTTCAATCAACCTGCTATGCAAAAATAGGATAAGTGGCTTTAATCTGATCTTTTCTGCCTTTAGGGTAACCATGCTGGCATGTTCAGTTAATATTTGACAAGAGTGATCCTAGCAAGATCTGTGCCATTTAACTTTATTTGTTTCATTTCAATTTGCTTGGGATTGATTAGTGCTATGTCCCCAAACAATGGAAAACCTAATGAGAACACTGAAAAAACATCTCAGCAACATGCTCATCATATCTATCTATCTATCTATCCATCCATCCATCCATCCATCCATCCATCCTAGGGATGAGGAACCTGTGGCCCTCTATATATTTTAGCCTACAACTCCCATAAGCCCTAGCCAGCATGGCCAATGGTGGGGGATGATGAGCATTGCAGTCCAACAACTTCTGGAGGGCCACACATTGCCCGCCCCTGGTCTAGAAACACACACACAATATTGTTTTAACTGGCACAATCTTAATTGCACAACCATCTGCATAAAGAGTGTGCGCTATCTTTGAAATCTGCATGGGAATAATTTCCCAGTAAAAGCTTACTTCCAATAAACATGGGCTATTAGTAGGACTGACAACCCTGATTATATGCATGTTTATTCAGAAGTCATTTTGACTGAGTCCAAATGGGGTCCTTCCCCAAATATATGTGCACAGGACTTCAACCTGGATCTCTGAAGGCCTGTTCACATGCTGCTGTGATGCTTCTCATGCCCTTGCTTGGAGGCCACAGAGAAAATGCAGAATGTCTTTCTTTCAGTTTCCTGCAGTGGTTGAATTCATAGGATCATAGAGTTGGAAGGGGCCTACAAGGCCATCGAGTCCTTACCCCCTGCTCAATGCAGGGTCAGGCCTGGTTATTACTTGGATGGGAGACCCCTCCTCTAGTTTCCTGCATCGAGCAGGGGGTTGGACTCGATAGCCTTGTAGGCTCCTTCCAACTCTATGATCTATGATCTGTGAAATCTATAATAGCCAGGCCTGACCCTGCTTAGCTTTCCACACTCAGACAAGCTGAGCCAGCATGAGCCACAGGCCTGTAATCATTACTGTGCAGCCACTGATGTTTTCACCAGCAAGGATCTACATGACACATCCTTAAGGGGTAAACGAAGCTATGATGAAATATTGGGGGGTGGGGAATGCCTACATCGGGGCCAGCATTGGACTAACATTGTGCAGTGTTGGTATTCCTGTTTCTGTGTGTACAAATAGCATGTGGATGCTACTGAGAGAGAGGCACAGCTCTTACGGCTGGATCCTATCAGTCCCATTGAAAGTAAAATACCTACCGAGAGACCCCAAAATGGATAAACCACGTTCAAGAGATTGTCAACAAAAGCCACAATCCTGAAACCACATGTTCTAGAGCAGGGGCCAGCAAGCCAGCACCCGTGGGGCCCCTAGAATCTGCCAGGCTCCCTGAGTGTGGCTGCCACTTACCCCATTGTTCCCCCAGTCACTCCCACCGCTGCTTCTACCTCCCGTCATGCTCACCTCAGCAGCTATGAAGCAGGATGTTGGCAGATCAGGAGACTGAACATCTGTTCTGCTGACTTCCTGCTTCCTAGCTGCTGAGGTGAGCGTGACAGGAGACAGAAGTGGCGGCGGAGGTGAGTGGGGTACTGTGGGATGTTTACAGTCAAAACCATAGAGTTATGTTTAGCCACAAGGAGGCCTGATAAGAGTTTTCCTGAACTCTTAATAGAGGTTTCCAGAGAAGACTCTAAGAGGCAAATTCCCTTGTGTCCTCTGGCAGGAAGTGGGCGTAGCTTACTGCTCTTCTTTTCCTGCCCGCGGACACACAGGGACTTGAATCCTGAATCTCATCGTGGGAGCCATGTAAAATCTTGCTCCTGATCTCCGAGCTCGTCGCTCAGAGATCCAATGAACCTAGATAAATGAATACTTTGCAACTGCACATATCTTTTTGTCTGCCTGAAGTTGAACTAAAATATCTGAGTGAGTAAATGTTATTTTTAACTTTTACAAGACTTTGTCTGGTATTTTAAAGGGAGATAAACGGGGGCCAATCCAGGGAAATTCAGTCTGCTACAAAGCATCCTGAATTACCAAATGCCAATACTGCTGTAACAGGCAGATCCAAGCTTCCAATTAAAGCTGAAAGGGGACTAACTCTGCTACTCTCGCAAACACGGGAAAGGAGGGATAATATCACAAATATATACTGTCCTAGTTCCTTATCGTCAGTCCCAACAGGTACAGCAATGGGGGGTGAGTGAGTGGAGAAGGGAGGTAGCAGGGCAGAAGCAGTTGGGGGAATAAGAAAGGAGAGGCGGCAGGGCAAGGAAACCCTGAGCAGGGAGGAGGGGGAGGAGGAGGAAGAAGGGGGGGCAAGAAAAGTGGAAATATCAGGAGAGGCAAGAAAATGTGCCGGGGCCTGAAAAAACTTGTCACATTTTTTTTTTTAAATTATTACATTTATACCCCACCTTTTTTCCTCCAAGGAACCCAAGGTGGCTTACATGATCTTCCTCTTCTCCATTTGATCCTCACAACAACCCTGTGAGGTAGGTTAGTATGTGCTTGCGCGCCCAAAATGTTTGCCTACCTCTGTTCTAGAGCAGCCTCCCCTGACCTGGTACTCTCCAGATGTGTCGAACTACATCTCTCATCATTCCCAGTCAGCACGGCCACTGGGCACGCTGGCTGGGAGTGATGGGAGTTGTAGTCCGACACATCAGGAAGGCACCAGGTTTGGGGGGGGGAGTCTGTTCTAGAGTATTTTCATCAGACTGTTTCAGGTTTCACCTCCAGAGCAGCGTACAAATCTTGGCAATTTGCAAAAAAGAAGAAAAAAAAGAGGGCCTATCTTGGTGACATTTTTCTTTGCTGTTTAATGGAAACCTACAAGGTGGAGCAATGTTATGATGAAATGGAAAAATCAAATCTTCTTCTTACTGTCTGTATATTGAAAGGTTAATTTTGATCTTGTTACAGGTATCAACTTATTTTAAACACCAAAAACAATTGTGCCCCTTAGCTATTCATGTTCCTAAATGGGTACTTTTCAAAATTATCGCTCTGTAGAGGTCGTCTTTGCTGCTCACAGCACCTTTTCCACTTGTGGTCTGCCTGCTGCAGCAGCTGCTGCTGCTTCCCTCACATATTTTTGGCCTAAGCAATCACATCTCCTGAAACTTTCGAAGCAGCCTCAGATGCAAATTGAAAGTGACTGGGAATAAAATGGGCTTTGCCATTCAGAGGGATGTGAGGTGTTGTACTGTCAGGGGACTATGGGTGAAGTGACTGAATCCAGAAACATATTGAGAACTGTAGGCTTTCTTACAGAGTCTGACATCAAACACATGGTAGAAAGTCAGCTGCCTTCTTTTGAAAATACAAGTTCAGGGACATTAGTTACTACAAAGAAAATATGAGAAATAACGTAAAATCGCCTTCTTGGTTTCAAGGTAAGAGAGGCCTTTCACCCCCACCTTTTTCCTTCTAAAAATATTTACATTTTGTTTAATCCCCACTAAGACCAAATGTACAGAACTTAATTTGAAAATCCTGTAGCCCCATGTAGAAGCTACCAAAAATGCTTCATGGCAGTGCTCCTATATGCCCCCCTCCCCAGTTGTAAGCTGCTTCTCATGTGGATCAGCCCAAATGTGTGAACGGTCTCCATCCTGGTGGTGGAAATTAACAAAAATGTTTGGTGCTGGCATAGAAGAAACTAGGGGCGTGCTTCGGATTTGGCTGAATCCCAAACTGAATTGGGCTGATTTGGACATTTTCAGGAGCTGTCCAAATCGAAGTGGGGCTCCTCCAAAGTGGATTGAATCCAAACACTCCTGAAGATTCAAGAACACAGAGACACAGACAGTGGCCCTATTCAGACGTTCCTGAAGTGTGTTGATCACACATACAAAGAAGGGGAGCGTGCTAGCCCTGCCCACTCCGTTGTTGCCTTATATATCACCATGCAACTATTTTCTCCATTTGCTTTTCTCTCATTGCCCTTCTATCCGCGGAAGCTCTCCCCACATGATCTGGAACGCTGATTATCCAGATTCTGTAGATAGCCTCCACGGATAGAAGAAAGAGGCTGTCCTCCTCACAAACTTGCTCTCCATGTGTAGAGGATGATGGGAGCAAGGGTGGGGGGACATGGATAGTGTGCTCCCCCAGTGTAGTGAGAGTGTTGGACTGGGACTCGGGAGATCCGGATTCTAGCCATGAAACTCACTGGGTGACTTTGGGCCAGTCACTGACTCTCAGCCTAACCTACCTCACAGGGTTGTTGTGAGGATAAAATGGAGAGGAGGATGAGGATTATGTAAGCCGCCTTGGGTTCCTTGCAGGAAAAAAGGCGGGGTATAAATATAATAAATAAATAAATAATCAACACACTTCAGAAATGCCTGAATAGGGCTAGTGTGCCTCCAAAAAACAATACATTTGTCTTCAAGCTCTCCATACAAGGAAAACACCAGGATGGGGAGAGGAGGAGGTGTGGCTTTGTGACTGGCAGCTCTAGGTTCTAATCACAGTGAATGGTTTTACTAGGGCTCTCCAACCCCAGTGTTTTGCTGGGGGAGATATTGAAATTATATATCACAGGACTGTTAAAAGAGGTTTGGTGGAGTCTGTGGCACCTGGGAGGGTGCTTGCTTCTAAAATGTTGGATGTTCAAGTCCTTCTGCCACTTTTTGCTCCACATCAATTATCCACCCCTGTCCTATCTTGTGACTTTGAGACCAATTCAGTAGAAAAAAACAAACAAAAACCCTTAAACTGCTTTTTATTCACCATAGCCCCATAGGCCCTGTATCTATCCTTCTGAATTTTTTTTTGCAGGTTTCTTAACTAGGGCCTTGTCTATGCTGTATGTAGTTTTCATAACAATTGCCCACCAAAAACGTAGTGGGCATTGACACAACCGGTGACAAAGCTGAGCTCCAGTGGAGAAATGAGATCAGTGCCACCAGCCTTTAACAAAAGACTAAAAGCAGGGGACTGTAGCTGGGACATGCACTCATGTCCTGCTTGTGGGTTTCCTGTGGGCAACTGGTTGGCCTCTGTGTGAAAAGAATGCTGGACTAGATGGACCCTTGGTCTGATCCAGCATGGCTCCTCTTATGTTCTTATGACATCTTCTGGCTGATGCCTGATGGATATTTGTCTGACTCTACTGACAAGTCACAGAATCATATCCTAGAAGGATGTAGCACAGAGGTCCTCAACCTTTTGGGGACCTTGGTCAAATTTGGAATTTTGAGAAGGTGTTGTGCACACCATCTCCAGCTTGCTCTCCCTCCCCCCGCCCACACTGGGTTGTCCCCCTCACACCCTCCATAGACACACACAAACTTTGCTTTTCCATGGGGTTTGGGTAAAAGTTGGACCCAACAGAATTGAATCAGACTCTCTTGGCTTTGCACAGCATAACACATTATGTGGTCCAGATTCTTTCAAATGAGGGTGTTGTGTTTCAAATACTCTATGTGCCTGGCACTCTTTCCCAAAGTTGTAGGTGACCATATTTTCAGATGCTAAGAATGCTGAGCTCTTTTGAAAATCTTATCCCAGCAACAGGTAAAAGCTGTGACGGCTAATTTTTCACTGTTAATTTGCACAGCAATTTAGTCTCGGATTTGTTACATTATAGGTAAGTGGCCTTGTTGTGACTTTAGGTAGGCATAACTTCGCCAGGATAGGTTTGAGTGGAAGACGATCTTTATTGACAAGATCAAAGAACCAGGAAGAGGAGGACTGAGTTTCATTGTACCAAGAAGAGAGATTATCTCTCTGTATCCGTATTGTAATTCATTGCTTGTTTTCAGGGCCCATAATAAAAAAGTTGGCATAATAGACAGAGGACTTAGTTAAATTGTAAATGTGAATTACTTCAAGCACTCTGTAGAAATATGCTCTTTTCCCTATCGCCATACATTATTTTTGCTTAGCTCTAGTCGTTCACATTTCCTGGAAATGCAGCAGAGGGTTTCATTCTCCCCACACAACATCACTTTAAAATTGTGGAGCAGCTCTCTTTTTAATCAACCTTTGTATCAGCTACAAATTTGCCATATGACCTAATTTGAAAAATGTCTCAAAGTGCTGACTCAAACTGTTAGTGAATAAAGGCCAGTCATTACCACCATGACACTAATGTGATGCAAAATAAAATTGAGTTGCATCAGCTGAACATTAGTTTACAAAAATGTTAGTGATTGAAGCCATTTTCTCTTCATATTTTATTTATACTTCTGAGATTTATAATTTTTCCCCTCCTGAATGCTTGGCAACCAAATTTCCTGAGTGTGAGCACAAAGAAACATTTTAGTGTGTGTGTGTGTGTGTGTGTGTGTGTGCATGCATGCAGGAGGTGAAGGTGGGGAATCAAGCCAGAAACATAAATTCAATCTGCATCATTTACCCATCAGATTCTAAGTCTGTCTTGCATAAAACAGAAGAATGCACATTATTTTACAACTTTTATTAAAATATTTATACAGAAACAGATGAGAACCTTCATTCTAACAGGCCGTTTTACTTTGCCTTCTTGGATGATATTTCACAGTGTATCTCCATTACCCTACACACACACACACACACACACCTTTGTAGTAGTGATAGAACTTATTTGGACTGCGTACAAACATGAAATGAATCATTCAGTAGGAGTGCATGCAGGACTCTTGTGTCCTCCCTTTTAATAGACTGGGAAATATAAACAAACATTCTTCCCTTTTGTTTTTTGTTTTGTTTTAGCAAGCAAAATAAGAAGTTGTTACAAAAGACACGTTTTGCAATTTCCACTAGTTGCTCTTGAAGGAATGTCTGCTCCCATATATCCACTCCCCATTTCATTAAGATTCCCAGAACTGCCATCTCAAGTATAGCGGGTAACCTTCTTGGGTGGTGGTATCTCCAGTTATGGAACTCCCTGCTCTGTCTGCCTCTTTCTCTGTTTTCGAGAAAGCAGGCAAAAAGAATGTTGCTTTCTAGAATTGTAGTAACTGGATCGGTTTTTGTTGGACTGCGTATTGAACTGCTGTTAATTTCTTGCCTGATTTTTGTATGTTATTGATGAATGTGTTGCTTTATTACTGTAATTATTTTTAATGTCAACTGCTTGGAGAGCTTTTGTTGAAAAGCAGTATAGAGAAATAAACAGGTTCATAAATTGTGATGGCATGTATATGGCCTAGTCCTGTGCTGCTACTCAGGATTTGTGCACATAGCCACCATGATCCACACATTTTTAGTAGTGCAGAAGCTCTAATGTGCAATGGAGCTCCCATGTCTGTAAATTTCTGTGCACCATATTGAGCCCTGGAAACACAACATAGAAATATTTTAAATAAATACAATTCTGCTGCATTAACTTTAATGAGGGAAGCACGTTGCTATATGCTTTCTTGTGTACAAGTGGATATGGTGACTCTATTATCATTCATATAGTAGTGGACACAAGAGCTCCATGTGGGCATCATAGCACATGTGGTGCTCTCAGCTGGACAACTGATGCTGTACCAAAGTAGTTGCTAAAAGTAACAATCAGAAAGGATTTCTCTGACAATAGTTGTATCCCACCATGAGGCTGCAATCATACAGCTCCTGAGACAATATCCCAGGGGCCATAGGAGATATCAGATCTCCTCTTCCTGCCCACACAGATGGTTCTGCAGCTCTTTCCTCTCCAATGTCGGAGCTTCAGCCTCAGAGAGGGGAAAAAGATGGGTGGATTAGAAGGGCTGGATCCAGATGTATGCTGGATCAACCACATTGAAGGTAGTGGACTTCCGTGCACCTTCCTTCCCATGGCAGCCCCTCCAGCCCCCTGAAAACACTACACAGAGAGTCAGGAGACCCTGCTGAATGTGCGGTGCTGTGATGTGTGGAGGAGGGGGGGTTTGCCAAAAACCGGGCAGAGAGACCTTCTGCAAGTGGATCCCTTATACTCATGGAAGGCAGATTCTGGATCCAACCCAGAGCGTGGTATGAGGGGAGATGGGGAGGGCTTTGGATACACAGTATCCAAAGCCCTCCCACCCATCTGCCATGCCATGTGCCCAACATGTGGAAAATTCGGACCAGTAGCTTAGCAGGACTTGGGGAAATGTCAGAGTGCTCTGAATACATGGGCAGGATTGTCCTGCCGATGTATTGTAGAGATAAAGGAACAGTATCCTGTTTACTTGGAAATCAGGGCTACTGATCCAGTGCATAACAGAGGTACCAATCCACACATTGCTCTGTGGAAGCAGAGGATGGCCGATTTTCCTTCATCATAATAATAATAATCATCATCATCATCATCATGCGGTCACTCGTGACCGAGTAAGATTGTCTTCCAGGATAAAAGGAGGAAATTCTAAAGAGGATTGTGTAGACTCTAGCGATGGGTCCGTAAGTGACTGTGGAGGCCAATTCTAGATCCACACAGCTTCCCACAGTGAGGACACAGGTTACCAGATGGAAGATGGTCCTGTAAAGGATTCGTTTGACGTGCTTTCCGCTTAGCACGTTTCTCCCTTTCACCTTGCACTCGGGCTTCTTCAAAGTCCATGGAACTTTTGTGAAAGGCCAACCTCCAGTTAGATCGTTCATGGGCCAGAGCTTCCCAGTTTTCGATGTTTATATTGCATTTTTTTAGATTAGCCTTATGAACATCTTTAAACCTCTCATATTGACCACCGATATTCCGCTTTCCATCCTTGAGTTGGGAATAAAGTAACTGCTTTGGGAGACGGCAGTCAGGCATTCGAACAACATGACCAGTCCACTGAAGTTGGCGTTGAAGGATCATTTTTTCAACGCTAGTAGTCTTTGCTTCTTCCAGTACACTGACATTTGTTTGCCTATCTTCCCAAGTAATTTGCAGGATTTTCCGGAGGCAACGTTGATGAAATCTTTCAAGGAGGTGGAAGTGGTGTTTATAGATAGTCCATGTTTCGCAGGCATACAATAAAGTTGGTAATACAATGGCTTCATAAACCAGTGTTTTGGTCTTCTTACAAATATCCCGATCCTCGAACACTCTGTGTTTCATTCGAGAAAACGCGGCACTTGCGGAGCTCAAACGATGCTGGATTTCACTGTCAATGTTAGCTGTAACAGAAAGATAGCTGCCAAGATAGAGAAAATGATTGACATTTTCCAGTATTGTCCCGCCAAGCTGGATAGATGGCATCATCAAAGGGTTAGCTTTCACTTGCTGATGAAGCACTTTGGTTTTTTTGATGTTAAGTGAGAGACCAAGTTTTTCGTATGCTTCTGCAAAAGCATTTAGGATAGTTTGGAGATCATCCTCTGAATGTGCGGAGACCACATTATCATCAGCATACTGAAGTTCCACAACGGAGGTTGTAATTACCTTACTTTTTGCTTTCAGCCTGCTGAGATTAAAAAGCTTTCCATCTGTTCGATATATAATTCCCACACCGGTGGGAAGTTTCCCCTCGACAAGATGTAAAACCATGGCGATGAAAATAGCAAATAATGTTGGGCGATAACACATCCCTGTTTAACACCTGATCCCACTTTAAATGGAGCACCATGAGAGCCGTTGTTGTCCAAAACCGTTGCCGTCATGTTGTCATGGAGAAGTCGCAAGATATTCACAAATTTATTGGGGCATCCAATTTTCATAAGGATAGTCCAGAGAGCTGTATGGTCTACAGTATCAAAGGCCTTAGCCAAATCGATAAATGCCATATAAAGTGGTTGATTTTGCTCCCGGCATTTTTCTTGGAGCTGACGTGCAGTAAAAATCATGTCTACTGTCCCTCTAGAGGGGCGGAAACCATATTGAGTTTCAGGGAGGATCTCTTCTGAAATAGAAGACGGTTTGCGAGAATCGTAGCAAATATTTTACCTGCGGTAGCTAAGAGAGAAATGCCCCGATAGTTTCCACAGTCTGTTCTATCACCCTTCTTAAAGAGGGTGATAATTATGGCATCCCTGAAGTCTTCTGGGATCTCTTCTCTTATCCAGATTTTTTTTGATGAGTTTATGAAGATGTTGTACAAGTTCGGGGGGCCCTTCTTTAAAGATTTCAGCAGGAATCCCATCTGGTCCACTAACTTTATTGTTCTTCATTTGATTAATGGCTTTTTTTACTTCATCCAAAGTGGGGAGTATTGCAAGTTCCTCTCTAATTTGTTTTTGCGGGATTTGCGAGAAAATCTCTTTATCCACCTTAGATTTACGATTTAAAAGGTCATAATAATGCTCTTTCCAACACAGTGCAATAGATTCTTTGTCTTTTAAGAGTTTGGTGCCATCTTTTGATTGTACCATAGGTTTTTGGTCCATAAATGGCCCTTGTGGCCTTAAAAAAGCCCCGTGCATCATGAGATTCTGCAAGTTGTTGAATTTCTTCAGCTTTCTTTTTCCACCAAGCGTTCTTAAGTTCTCTTGTTCTTCTTTGGACCTCAGCCTTTGCACTAGCATAGATTTTTTTCTTGGCAGCGCAGTTAATATCATTTTGCCATATTTGGAAGGCTTTCCTTTTTTGGTCAATTATATATTTAATCTCATTATCATTTTCATCAAACCAATCCTGATGTTTCTTAGTTTCATATCCAATAGTTTGTTCACAAGTTGCAGTAATGGAGGTTTTCAGCTTAGACCAATGGTCCTCAATGTTGTCAGGAGGTTCCGTAGGTAGATGTTCCTTAAGAAGTGATTGAAGACGAGTTTGCTTAATAGGATCTTGAAGGGCGTGGATGTTCATTTTACGCCTTGGTTTCCTTCCTTGAAGCCTACGGGGGAGCAATGTTGATAACCATTGTGGACCGGATTAGTCGGTGGTCTGTCCAGCAGTCGTCGGCACTCACCATGGCCCTAGTAAGAAGTACTGGTGTTCACATTGGTGTTCATTGCAGGGTGGTGTTCATTTCCACATCAGCTCCTAATGCATGTTGGAGTCTGGATAATCTTGGTCTTAGCCCCCAAAAAGTCACATGAAGGCTGTTCTGGAAGACTAGAGGCCCTTCAAGTATTCAAAATGAATGTGTGAAGAGGGCACTGGGGTCATACATGCAAGCCCAACAGCCCCCAGCCCCTGCCAAATCCCCATCCCTGTGGGAGGGAGTTTCAGGCCTTCATGCCATCTGAGCTACAGAAGGTCTGAAGGGGGCTTCTATGGGTGTTCAGCTGAACAGACACAGAAGCCGCAGCACAATCAGGGACCCTGCATCATCAGCTGAACATGTCCACAGCCCCCCTTCAGACCTTTGTGCTGAACACATGAAGGTCTGAAGCTCCCTTGGGGGGTGGGTCTAATGTGTGCAATCCCCACGACACTCCCTCCCTTCATGCATTCATTTGGAATGCCTGAAGGGGGCTACTAACTCAGCCAAACGTGCACAAGCTCTCAGACAAGCTCAGAAGTAGAAGGCCTAATTCTCGAACAGCAAGACAGAATGATCTTCCTTCCTTCCTTCCTTCCTTCCTTCCTTCCTTAAACTGTACACATAGAGAACTAGCATGTCGGAAGAATCTAGGCCAATTCTCCCTGACATTTAATTTTCTACGTGGTGAGGATGTGGTGCTTCTTGTTATTGTTGTTGTTGTTGTAAACAGGAATATTTGATACAATCCAGACACAGGTTTACCACCTCAGTGAGAACTAGGCCTAGGAGACAACCATGTAATCTACTACTTTCCCCTCTTTGATTGCAGTGATTAAAATCATCTCCTTTTATTGATAAAAGTGTCTGTTACTTCATTCTGAAGCAGGTAAACAAACAAGCAAGCAAACAAAAACAGGCAGAAACCGCACAGAAACAAACATTCAGTAGGAGAAGGCAGGCATCTAAAATTTAAATATTAGAGGACAAGTCAGATGATGCCACCAATGGGTATATTGTTAATAACTGCATGATGTATTACAATTCTTTGTGGGTTAAGTATCAGTGGCTACATAAAGTAGTTTATTGAGGGTCAGGCATGTGACATTATGGCTTCTGAAATCATAGAGTTAATTCAAAAAAATAGCACCAACATTAGAAACTGGTGCCTATGTTATAAACACACACACACACACACTTCTAAAAATAAAGTAAGTATAAAGTTGAGCGGCAGGCGCTGGCAGAGCGCTAGGGGCAGGCCACGCCGAGTAAGGGGAACAAGGGATCGATGCTTAATATCCATCTCTTGTTCCGGGCCTGCCCAGAGCCAAGGGATAACTGGGGGATGTGTTGCTCCTCCCCCCACCCTGCGTTTGCTGTTGTGCAATGCCAGGTCCGTTACCCAAAAAACATCTCTCATCCATGACTTGATCATGGATGAGGGTGCGGACCTGGCATGTGTTACGGAAACCTGGCTGGACGAGGCCGCTGCTCCAACTCTGGCGGCCTTGTGTCCAGCCGGTTTCTCATATGCCCAGCAGCCAAGGGTTGGGGGACGGGGAGGGGGAGTGGCTGTTATCTACCGGGAGTCCTTGGTCCTCACCAGACTCCCTCTCCGGGAGACCAAGTTTATTGAGTGCATGTACTGGAGGTTGGGTCCAAAGGGCAGCCTGGGGATTCTGCTCGTGTACCGTCCACTACGCTGCACGACAGACTCCCTGGCCGAGGTGCTGGAGGTGGTCTCCGATGTGCGTGTGTTGTCCCCCAGGCTAGTGGTGCTGGGGGACTTCAACGTACATTCGGGGGCTTCCCTCACTGGGGCACCTCGGGACTTTATGGAGACCATGGCTTCCTGGGAGCTGCACCCTGTATTAACTGGACCTACCCATGTAGCCGGTCATGCACTGGACTTGGTTTTTGTTTCCGGAGAGGGGGGAAATGATCTGGAGATCGGGGGTATATCCACCACCCCCTTGTCATGGTCAGATCACTATCTGGTGGGGTTGGATTTCTCGGTGCCACAACCCCTCTGCAGGGGTGAGGGACCTATTAGAATGGTCCGCCCCAGGCGTCTTATGGATCCGGATGGATTCCTGAACGCGCTTGGGGAATTGGAGCACACAAACGGTAGCTCGGTCGAGACCCTGGTGAATGACTGGAATGCTGCAATCACCAGGGCATTAGACCGAGTTGCTCCAAAGCGCCCTCTTCGCCTAAACAGAGCTCGCGCGGCGCCATGGTTCACTCCGTCGCTGCGAGCTCTGAAACAAGAGGTGAGAAGGCTAGAGCGCCGATGGCGAAATTCCCGCTCCGAAGATGATCGAACACGGGTTAGAGCTGCATCTTCAGCCTACCGGGTGGCGGTGAAGGCAGCAAAAAAGAATTTCTATGCTGCCTCCATTGCGTCTGCAGAGTGCTGCCCCAGGAGGCTGTTCCAAGTGGTCCGGAGTCTGGTCGGTCCAGTCGCTCCGGACCCACTGGAACAGTCAAAAGTCTCCTGTGAGGCTTTAGCGAAGCACTTCGCAGATAAAATCGATCGGATTAGGAGTGGGATATCGTACGTCGTGGACACAGGGAGTGAGCGGGAGGAGGCCAATGGCAGACCGGTTTTGTGGGATCGGTTTCGGCTTCTTCCTTCTGATGAAGTGGACAAGGTGCTTTCATCTGTGAGGCCGACCACCTGCTTGTTTGACCCTTGCCCATCCTGGCTCATCATGAGCTGCAGGGAGAGACTGGGTGAGGGGATCAAGGCGGTGGTGAATGCCTCCCTCGAGGAGGGAGTGATGCCATCAGCCCTCAAGGAGGCAGTAATAAGACCGCTTCTAAAGAAGCCCTCCTTGGATCCCCAGGATTTAAACAACTTTCGCCCAGTCTCCAATTTACCATTTCTGGGCAAGGTGATCGAGCGGGTGGTGGGTGCTCAGTTGAAGGCACACTTGGATGAAGCCGATTATTTGGATCCGTGCCAGTCGGGCTTCAGGTCTGGACATGGGACGGAGACGGCCTTGGTCGCCTTGGTGGATGATATGAGGAGGGCTTTGGATAGGGGCGAATGCTCCTTTCTAGTCCTCCTCGATCTCTCAGCGGCTTTTGATACCGTTGACCACGGTATCCTCCTGGACCGTCTGGAGGGGTTGGGCTTGGGAGGCACTGTATTGCAGTGGTTCCGGTCCTTCCTCTCTGGAAGGTATCAGAGGGCAGCTCTACCTCTGTTTTAAGTCCTCACCGAGGTTGGCCGTTGAGACCCTGTCCAAGTGCCTGGAGTCAGTGGCTGGCTGGATGGGAAGGAACATGCTGAAACTGAACCCCGACAAGACCGAGGTACTTCTGGTGGGGGACAAGGGAAGGTTAGGGGATGTTGACCTGGTGCTGAATGGGGTACATCTACCCCTGAAGGACCAGGTCCGCAGCTTGGGGGTCATTCTAGACTCCCAGCTGTCCATGGAGGCTCAGGTGGCAGCTGTGAGCCGGGCGGCGCTGTATCAACTCCATCTGATACGGCAGCTGCGCCCCTACCTTCCTAATCACCTGCTCCCATCAGTGGTTCATGCCTTGGTCTCCTCTCGCCTAGACTACTGTAATGCGCTCTACGTGGGGTTACCCTTGAAGACGGTCCGGAAGCTTCAGCTGGTACAGAACGCGGCGGCTCGCCTGATTAAGGGCAGCCGCCGGCGTGATCACATCACGCCAGTGCTTAATGAGTTGCACTGGCTACCAGTTGCTTGCCGAGCCGAATTCAAGGTGTTGGTTTTGACCTTTAAAACCCTACACGGCTCCGGCCCAGCTTATCTCAAGGAGCGCCTCCAGCAACATCAAGTAGGCCGCTCAACAAGGTCTGCCACGGACGGCCTTCTCCTTATCCCATCAGCCAGAGCAGCCAGGCTGGTGGGGACTAGGAAGAGGGCCTTCTCTGTGGTGGCCCCCACATTATGGAACTCCCTCCCTAGTGACCTTCGCCATGCCCCCTCCGTGATGAGCTTCCGCCGTGCATTAAAAACATGGCTGTTCAGGCGGGAATATGGGGTGGGTTAGGTTTTTAATGAGAATTTTTTATATTGTTTTAATTATTATGTTTTATTGTGTTTTATTGTATTTTAATTGTACATCGCCCAGGGTGGCCGGGTGACCGGCCAGATGGGCGATTGATAAATATAATAAATAAAATAAATAAAGCACCAAGTATAAGATTGTAATCTCTGGCTATTATTTTAGCTTATTTTTAAGACAAGATTTCACTTTAAATTGAAGTGTGCCACTTAAAATGCTCTTCAACCTTCCCCTCACTTCTGGTATGCATGTGTAAAGGGCAGAAATTCAGTTGTAAATTCATGTGTCTCAGTTTTTCAAATCCATCTTTGAATCTGTTGTAAATGTATTTTCAGTCCTTCAGTCACCATTTTTTCTATAGAATTATACACAGTTGGAAAGGGCTCTGTTTTCCCTGTATAGGCTCCTTCCAACTCTATGATCTATAAAATCTATGAAATCTATGAAGCACGAGGAAAAACACCTTGGGTTGGATCCTGTGGCGGACTGAACCTTGTCTGTTGCGTGGGTTCGGCACCTTAAGGGTTAACCGGCACCGAAGTCTTGCCTTGTACCTGGCTGCCAAAACCTTCAGTTTCAGCCGTGAGTGATATTGACACGGAATCCCCTCTGAAACACAGGGAAGTCACAATCTGGTCAATTTCAAAGAGTTTAATGGAGTGGAACTAATAGACTACAGGAATTTCACAGTACAGTAATACCTTGGATTGCAAGCATAATTTGTTCCAGAACCGTGCTTGTAATCCAAAACACTCTTATATCAAAGCAAGTCTCTGGCGGGCGTGAGCGGGGTCCATTTCGGCCTGCTATGCCCGCTCGAGGCGAGTGGTTACATCCCTACGACTACTTGTCTTGCAAGACCTTGCTCGTTTATCAAGTCAAAATTAAAAAAAATTTTTTGCTTGTCTTGCAAAACGCTCTCAGACCAAGTTACTTGCAATCCAAGGTATTACTGTATAAACATAGCACTCAATACAGATAGAGGAACGGAAGTATTCAATTTGCTTTCTAGGTAGGCTTAGCTCGAATGCAGAGAATTACCTGGCATCAGAGAATATGACTCTGATATCTAGCATAGTGGTTTGCTTTGCCAGCCGCCGGGCATCCTGCCCGGGGTTGGAAGTTGCTTGGCCCTAGCCGGAGCTAACGACCTGATCCGTGCAAGCCTGCACCGTGTTCCCAACAACCCTTTGTCCTTCGGCTTCGGCACGTATCTTTTCTACCCTCCCCGCCCTTGATGATCAGGTGGGCTGGTCCCACCCCGCTGGGTGGCGGTGCCTTTCAGGTGCTGGCATCTCTTGGGTACTTTGGGGTACTTTGCAGCTCTTTGAGACTGCGCCCCCCCACCTCTGGAATGTTATGCACTTCCTTGAGGGTAAGTGTAATTGTGCCCCATGTCAGGGTTCAGCAGTGTGCTCATGCTTTCTCTCCACAGATCCAGACTTAGTCATACTCAGAGTACATCCACTGACACCAATGGGATTTAATCCCATTGGTTTCAATGCATGTACTCTGAGTATGACTAAGTCTGGATCCAACCCCTTGATAGTATCATTGAGGTAGACTTCCTTCACTGCCCCCTTCTCTACTCTCTGTTTAAACTGACACCGTCAGGGAAAAGTGGTTTCATTGCTGGGGAAATTTCACCCCTTTCCTCTGTTGCAGACCGTTGCTGCTGCTATAAGGAGAGGAGTTTATGATGTTGCTGTTTGCTTCAAAAGGGCATGTAGGTGTACCAGTATTGTGTGTACGGTAACAGTTCAATTTTAAAAAATGACAAGGCCTATGTGAAACTGACAAGGATTTTCTTGACCCTTGCCAGTTTCACTATAGAACAGGGGGAATAGCATTGGGAACATGGCATTGGGATGGGCTAAGAGGATACTTGTGGGATCACATCTGAGAAGTCATAGGGCAGTATGGACCATGCTACCATGATTTATAGGGTGAAGGAGGGGAACAGCCAGCATCCAGGGTAGGCAGGTGAGGAATTGTCCTTGCCCACTGTAGTTGTAGGGGTGAGGTGTTATTAAAATCAGTAACAGCATAGCTTGTGAATTGTTTTAATGATGCCTGAGTGATAATGAAAGCACTTTAAAATGTATGTGTCATTTCAGCCTTAGTGATAGTGACAGAGACAGAGAAAGCTGCTGTTGCATTCTCTGCTTCCCTCCTTTTTCCTCTTTTGAAATCTTTCTATTCTTTTACATTTTTAAAATGCAAAACATGTGTGTGCACCTTATGCAAACAAATACTCAGAACCATCATTTTTAGATAAAATGAAATTGTTGTCACTCTTGAGATGACATCAGAGTAAATTCTGAACACTGCAAATGATATGCAATCCTTTCTTTTCTATTGCATTCATAAGGTTCACCATGATTTTTTAGATAACAATCTTTATTATTATATGTGTTGAACTGCATCTCCTACAGCCCCATTTTATGGTATGAACACAGCATGCAGAGGTAGACTGTAATTTCCACTGGCCATTTTAGGAAAACTTAAGGGTAAAAATCACGTAAGTCTTTTAAATATCGTTGTTTTACCTCCCACCCTTTGCTCCCCATGCGCTGTTCTTGGACAATGGCTGATGATCTGCAAGCTTGTTGAAAAATTCTGAGACAAATACTAAATATAATCAATATATTAAAAAATAAGAGGGGGAATGCAATGAAAATTTATGACCTTAACATTCCTTCAGGGTCAAGCCATTTATCAAATTCTCTCACTCTGGTTTCAATTACACAGCTTTTGTGGAAGGAACTTATTTTAGCAGGTTCATTTGCCTCAGTAGGGAATACAGGACTTTGGCCTAATGCTTCACCTTTAGTGCAGGCCATTTGAGCCTTAGAACAAATACCAATCATCACTCTTTGGAAGGAAAAAAAATCTGCATCAGAGTGGCCTATTGGAATGGGATTTCTGTCAAGGTAAACGGTTGTCGGCAATGACTGTGGTAGAGTGGGTGATAAATCCCATTTTATTGCTGAAAAATTCCAGCCTCTCTCCATGCCTGACAGCTCCCCACATTCTCATACACATTTGGGCAATTTCTGCACTGTGTCCATCTGGTTCTTATTACCTCTCAACCTGCCTGTGTCTGATCCAGAAAAAAGTGCAGGTCACAAACAGGGAAAAGAAACCAAGGTGATGGGCAGGAAAGAGAGAAATTATCAGAGGAATGCCTACGTTTATCACACTGTTACTTACAGCCTATGCAAATATACCATCAAGTAGCTGCAATAAGTGGCATCAGTCTTAAGAGACTAAAACTGAGTTTTTGACATTTATCTAGACACCTGCCCTAAAAATGCACACTCCATTAGAACAACATAACCAGAAGCCAGTTCACACATACACGTTTTTTCCGCCACACAATGTGTTCCAGTCCCATGCACATATAAAATCATGGGGGAAATGAAAGCATGAATTGGGATGTACAGTCAATAACAGCCAGCACAAATTTGTGTGATTGTAATATCACTTCTTCAGCCTGTCATGATGATCCTAGGGATACCCAATGGCCAGTGCTTTCCGCATTTGATTATAGCTCAGTTTACACCGATATTTTCCCATGTGGTACAGCCATGGTCACACGTACATGTATGAAAAAGTCCATGGGGTCCCTATGTATTTTCAGGAATTTTAATTTCAAAAGATGTGCATACTTGCGCTTAAGATTGTACAAGTGTCTCTTACACTCATGAAGTGTCTCTCTTACGTTCACCTTGGCAATCAATAATCATCTGTCGTAGTTGAATAATTCATTTATCAAATATTGAATTTATAAATGTGTATGTAAATCCTTCTGGAGACTAATGGGATTTATTTTCAAGCAAAATTGCAATCCACAACCTGTTCCCAGTAGAGTAGGTCATTCAGTTCATGAACTGTGTCAGGCCCAAGGCCTTTTTAAAAAGCCTGAGTAGCCCAACTCCAGCTCTGCATAGGGGTTGTAATCTGTGAGCTGTATATTATCTACCCCAGATCTTAAGGCATATCATTAAAGGAATTGCTGTAGAGAGAAAGTATAGAATAAATGTAATAAATATATAGTTTGTGGATTGTGGCCTAAGGTTGTAGTGTAGGCACAGTCTCTTGGATGCATGTTCCACTGTGGTTAGTTAAGATTGCTTCCACTTTGGGCTAAGGGCTTCCATTTTTAAAATAGATACAGAAAACAAAAAGTAATATCAAGATTATGTTTATGTGGTGTTCAGGGTGCTGAATAGTAGAAATAAATGCAAATAAGAACAGCTATGTCAGATGAAACAAAAATATTTTACAGGGGAAAGTTAGGAAATGTAGAGGTATTTTTGTGGAATATTTCATCCAGAATCTTCAAGAAAATCTAGGATCCATTTGGTCAACATCACTCTAGAGACATCAATTGATTCAACTAAATCTCATTTGAAAAAAGCATTTTCCAGATACCTTAAGATAGTTGCTTCCTGCCTGCGTCTGCTTTTGTGTATCCAGCTGTGAAAGGAATATGAGATAAATGAAAAACTTAGAGTCCGCAATGACTTTTCTACAATATTCAGGACCTGACACCCTCAAATTACAAGGGAAATAAAGAGTAAGGAGAAATCCCTTCTTAATTCACAGCATTCTTCCATGGTCTTCATGATTTCAGATATTTGTGGTAATCTTCTGTACAATGTGTGATAGAATACCCAGGTAAATGTGATGGAGTTAGATCATCTCTTGCTACCAGGTTGGGGATTTTTCGGAACCTGTGGCATCGGGGGTTGGTTCCTTTAGCTTAAAGATGGGCGACTAGGTTTTTAGATCAGACTTCACAATGTATCAGTGCCAGATGGTGTGTGATGCTTGATGGCTTAATGGCATATATGTAATTCATGACACAAAGTGTGTTCCTTGGTTGCAATGCCACTTTTATGATCCAACCCTTTCCCTGTATGTGCAGAAGTCAAGATGTGGAGAGTCCAGTCCACAAGCATCCAGGCACTGGATGAAAGATGAAGGCCCTGGTTGCTGAGCATGCAGGCAACACCCTATAATCAGGCCAAAACCATGGCTTGCCAGCCGCAATAGGCAGCACCCTATAATCAGGTCAAAACCATGCCCTGACAGCCACAATAAGCAAAGGGCCCTGGGCTACATTCATGTTATGTGAGAAGGCTTCTACTTGTGCAACATGAGTTTCCCTCCCCCCCCCTGCAGCCCCCTGCATATAACCCAAATCTGGAGTGTCCCAACCCTCCAGAGCAAATTTGGGGGTGTGGGGTGGGCTTCAAGGGGAGGGGGAATTAGATCTACTAGCAGTATCCACTCCACTGGTAGAAGGACACTGTTGGATACAATCCCCTGCAACCTGGGTCTTTGTGCTCAGAGTAATTGGTGGTGCACAGTGCCATAGTCTCAACACCTGGGTTGTGACAGATGTAGATGGTAAGGCACTTCTAGACCCACATTGTGGGATGGGTGGATGGCTGTAGATAATGGAGTGAGAGAGTAAGTAGGCCAGGCTGCATTATGGTTAGTCCACAGCTTGACCAGAAAACTATGTCATCAAGCTGTGCTAGATGTGCCCTGTATTTCCACAGCCTCTACCATGTGTAGAGGATGTATCCCACACTTCTCATTTTTCATCAGTGATGGGGACCCAAAAGCCCTCTCCTCATAGCTACATGCCTTACCCCATCCCATATGTGTAACACTTTATTGTTATCAGTTATTTGCCAAGACCAGGTTGGTTTTATTAAAATCACAGCACAGCTATCTCTTGGGAATTATTCCAGTCAGATACATTTAAAAAAAATCTTATTATGCTACACAATGGGCAGTATCCAATACTGCTTTTGCGCCTCTGCTAGTTCCGTTGCGGTTGCTGGCACAGCAGGAACCGCTAGCACAACCCACCGCTAGCGCAACAGGAACTAGCGCTTCCTACAGCAACCCCGGAAACAAGCAGAAATGTTTGTCTCCAGAATGGGACAGGTGAGCAGAGCTCCCTTCTGCAAGCTCTGCTGACCTTCCCCATTTCATGTTTCCACTCTTTCTGACTGCTAGCTTCCCGTTGTGCTTGTGGTGGGTCCCATCAGCGTACAAGGCAGATTGGGTACTGCCCATAATAATATGTTTTGTAAAGCTCTCATGCAGGAAACTTTGAATTAATAACATCTGAAGAAGATAACCAATTTGTAAGAGTCTACATTTTATTTAAGAACAATTCATTTCAAAACAACAGAATATAGACAATGCTGTTTCTGAACAGAAGCTGGCTAGACCATTAAAATGTTCAAGGCATATCCTTAAGTTACAAGATGGCTTAAGATACATGCAAGGAAGCAGTTTGTTCGCTCAGTAGTTCCAATTTGATTTTGCATACATATAAACAATCAAGTCCTGCCTTAGGAAATACCAAATGCCAGCAATAAAAACATTTCAGCATCAGAATAGTTAATAGTATAGCTTGAAAAGTGCCTATTGGTTAACCCTAAAGGATGCCTTACAATTGTTAAACTCATCAGATGAAGCTAACCTTCTTGATAGCCTTTAGGTCTGTCTAGCTAACAGCAAAAACATAGTGTATCAGTAATACACATTGCCAGAAAGGAGCGCACCATATAAAGAAAGAATCAATAGACCACGCATCTCAACACACTGAAAATGAAAAGACATAAACCTTCACTGTATAACTGGTTAATGCAATGCCTGTAATGTGAAAGTCTTATATACCTGTGCCTTCTTTACATCATTCCTTATGTGTACCTTCTTCTTCTTTGGATTACATTTTAAAATCAAAGTATTCTCTGTGACTGACTGTTATGCAGCATTAGGGTAAGGCCCATTTCCCCCACAATGTTAAATCATTTCTATATCTGTACCTCTCTATACCCTGGTAAATCTGTACCAGCGGGGTACCGGTATTTCTCAATTTTGTTTTTTGTAAAATACATGCAGTAATATTCTAAAACCAAAAGGAAAATTTGTTGCAGTAGAGGAGCATGTGAAATTGTTCATACACACCGAGGACTCTTATCCAGAACACTAACCATGAACTGCTTATGACACATATTCAGACTCAGAGAATAAATTATACCCAGCATTTAAAACACCAAAGCCAAAATCTGTTTGGTGAATGGACTTGATATTCTATTTGGCTTAATTTTTAAAAAAATTCAGACTGCCTTTGAAAAATGTCACAAAGTAAATAGTTTCACAAAGCAACAACCTAATCAATTTCACAAGCAGAATATAAATCAAGGATTTCATTAACTGCTGGTAGCCCGTTTAAATTGTAGTCCTGTCCATAATATCTATCTATCTATGTATGTCCAAGTTATATTAAAAACCTTTAAATGGCTTTGTAATACCAGCTATATCTAGCTATTATAATAATTAATGATAGTGTTTTATAAATCAATATATGTATTCTTGATAAATTCATATCCAGTTAATGGTATAATTTAAATAAAAAATTAATGTAATAAAGGACATACAGGAATAGGCAGAAAATCTTTAAAGGTTAAGAGGCAAATTTGTCTAAGTTCCTTTTTTAAAAAAACAACACCTTCACTTTGTGTGTGTGTCTGTATGTGTGTGTGTGTGGGGGGGCGGGGTTCATGATGCCCATTGAAATCAAGCTGCCATACGCTTAGAAGAGTAAACCTTACATTTTGTTTGCCATTTTATTTTTATTATTATTTATAATTTTGCTAACCTGATACTTTGGAAGTCCATACTTCTGTAGAAAATAGGTTGCAACAATCAGAAGTCAGAGTCAAAGCAGGTGTTCTCAACATGGATTCAGTAAAGAAAAAGAACTTCTAAATGTAGTTTTAAATTTCTTTATTTATGAACTTCTTATTCCAGATATTGACAGCAGTATGATCCTTACTATACATATGAGTAGTGATGTGCTCTAAAACTCCATAAATATGAAAATGTAGTCCAAAAGCATAAATGCATTGCAATGGCTGCATAAATCCTCAAGAATGTTTTCAGCCAACAGAAATATGTTCTTTATCTGCTGTCCTAAGTACAGTTAATCCAGTTTATTCAAAAAATAACATGGAAGTAACTTGGACCCCCCCCCCCAACTCTGAACAACTCCCGGTCTTTGCCCCCCTTAGCTGCATGTTCATATTAAATTACATAAAGTTTCTTTTATGGGTTATTTTATAGTTTACCATTTATTTATAGTCTATAACATAAATGTACCCTGAAGAAAAACACAAGATTAAAAAAAAGCCCCTATTCTTACTGAACATTATCATCCATAGCAATCTTAAACACTTAATAATAATTGTTGCTGGTTTATATATTGAACATTTGGCAACGAATAGCTTAGCAAATTATGCAAAAAATTAAGCATGGCCATAGAGGCTGACATGTTGCAGAAATGTTATTTTAATCCAGTGAGATTTATTTCTGACATTGCATTGCCTTATTTAGAACAGTAAAAGTGATTCGTCCAGTCTCCCTTGACAATAATGGATGATTTCAAAAACTTACATGGAAAGAGAAAGGAATGGATCTGCTGTCATTCACAAAGTAATAGACATTCATATGCAATTGTTTGTTTTTGTTAAAAAGTGTACATTTAAGTTGCCATGTGCATTTATATATAGCTTATCTCTTGACTGGGCCAACAATTGGAGGTGGGCACGGAAAGGAAAGATGGTGGAGAGGGAGGAGAGAAAAGAAAATGTACAGTAATACCTTGGATTACAAGTAACTTGGTTTGAGAGCATTTTGCAAGACAAGCCAATTTTTAAATATTTATTTAATTTTTTTTTTGACTTGATATACAAGCGACGTCTTGCAATACAAGTACTGTAGTGCAGCTTAAATTAAAAATCTCTGTACAAATTTTTTTGGGGGGATTTCGTTTTGATATAAGAGTGTTTTGGATTACGAGCACGTTTCCGGAACGAATTATGCTCTCAATCCAAGGCATGACTGTACCATTATGAGTGCATATCAAAGTCAACTTGAATAATGTCATCCATTTCAGATGTATTCTGATTTTAGGAGTGGGAGAAACAAGCCACTGATTCCTAAGAAATCTAATCTAATAGAAATCAGTACAAATAAGTGAAACACTGAAATATTTCTCCAATTTACCATTTCTGGGCAAGGTGATCGAGCGGGTGGTGGGTGCTCAGTTGAAGGCACACTTGGATGAAGCCGATTATCTGGATCCGTGCCAGTCGGGCTTCAGGTCTGGACATGGGACGGAGACGGCCTTGGACGCCTTGGTGGATGATATGAGGAGGGCTTTGGATAGGGGCGAATGCTCCTTTCTAGTCCTCCTCGATCTCTCAGCGGCTTTTGATACCGTTGACCACGGTATCCTCCTGGACCGTCTGGAGGGGTTGGGCTTGGGAGGCACTGTATTGCAGTGGTTCCGGTCCTTCCTCTCTGGAAGGTATCAGAGGGTAGTTCTCGGGGAGGAGGCTTCGGACCCTCGGCTGCTCACTTGTGGAGTGCCGCAGGGTTCCATCCTCTCCCCGATGTTATTCAACATCTACCTCAAGCCGCTGGGAGCTATCATCAGGAGGTTTGGGGTGCAGTGTCATCAGTATGCGGATGACACGCAGCTCTACCTCTGTTTCAAGTCCTCACCGAGGTTGGCCGTTGAGACCCTGTCCAAGTGCCTGGAGTCAGTGGCTGGCTGGATGGGAAGGAACATGCTGAAACTGAACCCCGACAAGACCGAGGTACTTCTGGTGGGGGACAAGGGAAGGTTAGGGGATGTTGACCTGGTGCTGAATGGGGTACATCTACCCCTGAAGGACCAGGTCCGCAGCTTGGGGGTCATTCTAGACTCCCAGCTGTCCATGGAGGCTCAGGTGGCAGCTGTGAGCCGGGCGGCGCTGTATCAACTCCATCTGATACGGCAGCTGCGCCCCTACCTTCCTAATCACCTGCTCTCATCAGTGGTTCATGCCTTAGTCTCCTCTCGCCTAGACTACTGTAATGCGCTCTACGTGGGGTTACCCTTGAAGACGGTCCGGAAGCTTCAGCTGGTACAGAACGCGGCGGCTCGCCTGATTAAGGGCAGCCGCCGGCGTGATCACATCACGCCAGTGCTTAATGAGTTGCACTGGCTACCAGTTGCTTGCCGAGCCGAATTCAAGGTGTTGGTTTTGACCTTTAAAACCCTACACGGCTCCGGCCCAGCTTATCTCAAGGAGCGCCTCCAGCAACATCAAGTAGGCCGCTCAACAAGGTCTGCCACGGACGGCCTTCTCCTTATCCCATCAGCCAGAGCAGCCAGGCTGGTGGGGACTAGGAAGAGGGCCTTCTCTGTGGCGGCCCCCACATTATGGAACTCCCTCCCTAGTGACCTTCGCCATGCCCCCTCCATGATGAGCTTCCGCCGTGCATTAAAAACATGGCTGTTCAGGCGGGAATATGGGGTGGGTTAGGTTTTTAATGAGAATTTTTTATATTGTTTTAATTATTATGTTTTATTGTGTTTTATTGTATTTTAATTGTACATCGCCCAGGGTGGCCGGGTGACCGGCCAGATGGGCGATTGATAAATATAATAAATAAATAAATAAATATGTCAAGGTTTTTGTTTAAATCTTCATTTACCATTATATTTTTTTCTCTTGGGACTACATAAATTGCTGTAAAAAGACTCCCAGAATCATGCTATGTTTGTAAAATATTATCATCCAGCAGCTACCTGAGTCTCATGAAGAGCTTCAACCTTTCAATTTACAAAGGATATAACCTGTTCATTAAGTGATTGCTTTCTGCTTGTGAAACAGGAATCTTCAGAACCCTAAACTGAAACATACGGAATTTGTTTTATTTTTTAAAAAGTTGTTTAATCAGAAATGTAAGATGTTTCATTTTTTTTTAAAGCTTAGCATCACAGTAGATCTTTGGTTTTTCAAAACCAGCCTGAATATAACTACCTGATTTTAAATCTGTATGCTGAACTTAATGGTAAAATCAAAGTACCTGGTTTTGCTAATATATTCTTGCTCGGTGCATCTGTCAGGCAGTATGATCCACAACCAGTTAATACTTGGATTTAGGTGGATTTAATCTTATTAAGTTTAATGGGTACTCTCACTAAAATCTGATAGACAATTAATTGGCCTGTGTAACATACTTACTTTTGGAGTAGTCCCTTTTAATGTTAGTGGGATTGTTCTGGACTAGGCAGGGCTTCAGTATCGACAAGCTAAAATCTAAGTAGGGAAGTTTAACTGAGCTGTGGATTGGGCATGTGGTTTCCCTGTGTTTCAATCCCACTTGAATGGATTAATATAACACATCCACAAGTTCCCTCAGGATTTAAATCTAATTTCTGTATAGAAGAAAGAGCCGTCCATGTAAATAAATGTATGACTCAGCTGTGTACAGTTTGCTCTCATCTGCAGATATTTATGTCCACAAAACCACATTGTTAAAGCCAATAAAATTATGCAACAGTGACTTGTTAAGAGGGTTTCCTCATCAGATAATGACAAGTTTAAGGACTGCAGAGTGCTTGAGGCAAAGCCAAAGGTGCTCAGTGTACCGATCTTGGCCGGCCGAGACCGAGATGCAGGTAATTATTGTTATTATAAAATGATGGGTTAAAACAAGTAATCAGGCATTTCACCCTAATCTATTCAATTGGACCAAGAGGGAGTTTAAAAGGATATCCTGTTTGGAACATTCTAACTCTATGATCAGCTTTGGCAGCTATAAGCTGGGAACTGTGTTGGGGAAAATCAGAAAGCATCTCTTAGTAACAGCACAATCCCATTGGCTAAAAACATCCGACAGGTATGACCATCCACTCCAGCTCACATCAACCAAACCTGCTGGTCAGGTCACAGGCGTCAGGGAGAGAATTTAAGAAAATCCCAAGTCCTCGCTGCACAACAAACCTGCTTTGCTTCTTCATGTGCCTTGTGATTACCAATTCCCTGTGACTGAAAACAGTCTTTGCTTATTAAGATGCTGAAGCCTGTTCTCTAGAGGACATACTAATTTCTGTGCAACAATCACATGGTCTTATAAGAGTCCCTGTTTCCAAGGCACACATCATGATTTAAGGAGGCTGGGGGGCTGTGCTTTATTGAAATGTCATTGTTAAAAGCCATAATCTGTTTTTGAGGTTTTGACCGAGGTAAAAAACAGAAGTGTGGGGGAAACAACACACATGTATGACAACATACAAGAACAACTACGACAAAAAGTCAGCTGATTCAAAAGAGCCACCCACTTTGCTTATAGTGATTGAGTTTGGCATAACTAACAATTGGGGGTGGATTCGTCTTTTGAGAATATTTCTCACTTAACAGACAGCAAGTTGCTGACCCCTCCCCTTTTGTGCCTTGCAGAGGATTCAAATAGCCGTGGTAAGAAATGTATTGCAATTTTATAGCTCTCATACAAAGCCACAGCGAGGTGGGGAGGGTTGAATCCAAACAAAGGATGTGTAAGCAATTTCATTTATTTTGATAAACCTCTCTCCTGCTCCAGAGCATTTTGCTGTCTTTGTCAAAGTGAATGACAACAATTTGGCCAACTCTCTCTAAGCCACACTCAACAGTGACAGGCAAATTATCAGAGGCCCTGCACCCCTTATTATCAGAGGAGAAGTCATCAGGAGGACGCGTGGAGGATCCCTCTCCCCTGTCACTATTTGTCAGTGGGACAAGGGCCACTGCTATGGGTAGCTGACAGGTAATTTCAACAATAACAATTACTCCTATTACTGGTGTCATAAACAATTCGCCCAAGGCATGACAATAGCAAAGCTTTATAATTCAATGCCATATAAATAAATGCCAGCAGGTAACAAGTAATTTAGTTCCAATCAAGCCTTGGCTATGGCATTAATATTGTTATTGCAGGAAAATGGAAAATTGAACAAAAAATCAGTATGTTAATGAATTAAGAAAGGTTCCCCGGGCTAGAGAAGAGGAGAACATTAAAAGCTATTCATTTAGATCCAAGTTGTGTTTGTAATACATTATATTTACTATCTCATATGATCTCAAAATCATGGTTTAGCACACGTGAGTTCCGGATCTCGAGAAAATATGAATTCCATAGCGTTCTTGTATGACTCCAATAATTAAACTGCATATTTAAGAACATGTGTGCATTTTCCTATTTGTTTTATTACAAACAAAATCTAACTGAAGATGCCAGGTGCCTTAAGATAAACTATTGGCAGCCTGATCCACAATCCCATTGAATAGAATATGGAATACTTTGGTTTACATTAGCTTTTGCCCATTAAGTTCAATGGGACAATACTGGCTTTAATGCAAGCAATTTCTCTTGAATAAGTTGTGGATTAGGCTTATATATATATATATATATATATATCAAAATTCAGCATGTGATGCTTTCTTTTTGAGTTCAGGTTTGGTGAGAGCTACTGAAATTTGTACTACGTATATAAAGTATTATAATAATAAAATGCTGCTTTTTTTTTTTAGTTTCCTGTCTTTTTTTCTTTCTTTTTTTTTGGTAAGCAGACCACACTTCTTGCCAAAAGTGAAAATACCAACATAAAAAACTAAGTGTAATCCTATGCATGTCTGCTTAGAAGTAAGTCCCACTGAGTTCAATGGGATTTACTCCCAGGTAAGTGTGCATACAATTGGAGCCTAAAGCATAGACAGTCTCCTTACTCCATGTTGATCCATCCAATTTGCAATTTTACTCTTTGTCCACTAAGACAATGTGGCATCAGTTTGACAGGAGTAAAAGAATTTGAAAATCTCTAATTAGAAGAGCTGTGGAGCAATTAACACATGTCAAATTTCACTTCATCAAGTGCCACTCTAATTTTCTCACTAAAAATTAATGGACTTTTTTTGTATGTGCGTGTCCCCTCAAGGCAATGTTGATTCAAATCTGCTCAAGATGCAGTGTTGCACAGCTAAGCATCTTCTTGATTACAATCCGACACACTTCTAACTGCTTTCATTCTCACTGCCACAGATACTTTGTCAACAGTCAAATTACGCCATGCTGATAACAATGCATAATGGTGTTCCTCAAAGGAGGTGCCTGTCATGGAAAAGTGTTTCATAATATGCACCATTTTCTGCACTAAGAAATACAGCTGCTTTAAAACAAACTTTTTGTCGCTTTAGCAGTGTCTGCTTTGCATATTTGGTTCTGTGTTTTAAATGGGAGTTAGTTAATTCTAGATCATATGAAAATACAGTGGTAACTGCTTAAAGAAGGCAAATGTGGAATGAAAAACAAAGATTTTGTTTTTAACGTTACTTCTTCAAGACAGGTTTAGATGTAATATCCTGTACTTGCACAACAACTATTGAGTAAAAGACAAAGGCACTGCTCATACAAACTTCCCTGTGATGTCAAAGGCAAAGTTTTCCCAAGCAAAAGCTGCAAGTTTTGGCTTAAAGACTATAAACAGAATAGAAAGTGCTCTTCTAATGGATAGTATTTCGATTCCAAAAGGAATTTGCTTAACAGGAACTTTTGCCAGATTTCAGACGCACACAAAAAATAAAAATAAAAATCAGAAGATATAAGTGACAAATTGCTTTTTATTTCAAAAAGAACTTTCAGTATGGCATGTGGGGAAAAATTGGCTCATATGAACTTTTTAAAAGGAGAGCTGTTTATTTGTTTTTGGTTGAAATGCAAGTGCAGAAAAAGCTTTAGGAAAGGGGCATTCCTCTTCTTTGATCAAAGCTGACTCTCAAAGGCCTTGGAAAATTTCCAGAATTATTCAAATGCCTTACCCTCCACCCCCAAATTAAAACATGTGTGTTGAACCACTAATTAGCAAGTTAATAACTGTAATATACAACTTTGCTACAAATGTCAAACGTAATCTTTTGTTTTGTGTTCCATTGCTTCCTATCATTTTAACCATTGCACATTTACATTTTTATCCTAAATTCATCTGGGTCTAAGTTCTCTGTTTCTGAGATTTCATTAACCTGAATGGAAGTGGACCATTACACAACACACTACCTTTTTCTTCCCTTACAATTTTCACCATGTTACAATTAACAGCTTGGTGTGACTTTATAACAATGCTATGTAATTCCACAGATGTCTGCTTTAGAAAATCTTCAGGCATTTTCAGAGTTCTATAGACAAATACCTAGATTTTTCCTTTGTCCCATTTTTGGCACGTTATGTTCACAGAAAGCAGATCTCAACACAAACTGATGAGGCACTTAAAACGTCCCGGGGGCGGGGAAGGGTGGTATCAACAAAAGTTAAGCAATCAAGCTCATAAGAAACATTTCCTTCTTACTGATAGTTATACCATATGCTTTAAAAATTGTAAGGCAGAATTAGACAAGACATACAGTGTATATTGTATTATCAAAATACCTTATCAAAAGTGTACAATCATCCTGGCTTTCAAATAAGTAGGGTGGCAAACTGAAAATAAAAAGGAGGTGGTTAAAGAAAACCCAGGATAAAAACGTGGAAAGGTAACTGATGCAAAATCATTTTATCTTCAATATTTTGCTTTTGTTTTCAAAATGCTAAATAAACAATACATAATGCATCCCTCATCAACCCCAAGCCATGAGGGCTCTGCACTCAAATAACAGGAAACATTCAATTTTCCTAACAGAAGACAGTTCATTAAGCTGTGCCACATCAAATAAAACTTTAATTTCTCCAGCATCCGAGTCGCAATGAAAGCAATTGATGAAGATGAGCCATATGGTACTTCTATCAGCAAACACATATTGCTCATTCCCCAAAAGTTTTCTAATTCTGCTCCCCAGGCCTGTGTAATATAGATAATGTGCTCTGAGAGCAGCAACCATGAGCTATCTGGTGTACACTTCTAATACTGTATTTAATGGGAAATAATGAATCATAAAAGCCTGCGGAAGACGGCTTTTGCTAACCTAAATCTCAGCTGTAATTTCATTGTTCTGTGCCTAAGATGCTGTTTGCCCTTTCCAAACAACAGCAACTGAATGTAATAAACCTGGGCGGGAGGAGAAATCCTTCTTAATAGAACCAGGTTTCATTTAACCCTTCAGGCTCCAAAGATAAATGAAACTATGCTTAACAAAAGAAATTTATATGGTATTAAACTATATACATATGTATATCTGTGCACCCGTGCGCGCGCGCGCGCGCGCACACACACACACACACACACACTTTCATCTATATCTTTATGATGGATATATTAAAAAACAGAGACAACTAACCATGAGAGGGGAAAAAATTGGCACTGCAAAATCTGATAATTTTCTAGTGTAACAACTTTAAATATCCAGACTTTATAAGAGGGCTTTAAAAGAGTTTAAAATAAAAATAAAAATCCATGTACAAAAAATGTTGACGCAGAAACTCTGTATGGATGATTTAATTAAGTCAAGTATTAATTCACAAGACCACTATATTTGTGTTTAGATTTATACAGATGCATGCAACCTTTCCCCTCACCTGCCATTACATTAAAATATATATACAAGGAAGGTTAAATGACAAAGATCCCTAAACAAAGATATGTGTGTTTTTAAATAAAGTTAAACTTTGCATGACTTACAGAAGGTATCATTGCGCTGTCCTGAGAAATTCCTTAAAAATTTCTTTAAACTAGCTTGTGAAAAAAACCCCAGAGATCTTAATTGAATGCGTTATTGTAGATATATGGTACTCACACATGCACATTGGAAACATATTTAAGTGGATGTGTTCGGGAATATATGCACCCCAAACAATTAAATTAAAAAGAGAGACCTTAAAAAGTTAGAGATTGCCTTTTAAAAGCTTATTAAAATCAGCATGTTACATGTCTGTCTTTGAATTAGCTTTAGAGACTTGATTGCCTTCATTAATGCTGGCTGTTTGGGTGCTGCTCTGTGAATGTTCAAGTGTCTGCTCACCCCACCCCCTTCTTCCCCCGAATGCTGATTCTCACTAGTTGTCAACTTGGAGTTTTCTCTCAATAAAATCCAAGAACAGCATCATCTTCCACACACGGCAACATTTACTTACCCACAGGTGAAATTTACAAAACAAAACAGTATATTGAATGCAATGTCTTAAGAACCAAGAACAGGTCAAATACACGTGGCAATCTCAAAAATGAAAAATAAATAAATTAATTACCCTCTCCAAAAATAACTTTTTAAAAACCCACATTGATTATATTTCATGAATGTCTTAGAAACAAGTGTTTAAACAGTCTGCCGCCGCCACCCCCCCCCCTCCTCCTCCTCCTCCTCCTCCTCCTCCTCCTCCTCCAAACAGTGCAGAAACCTCTGCATGCTCTGATGGGTTACAATGACAATAGTCTATTGCAATGTAAAACAAGCTGGAGGATAAAAAGGTGCTTTCTGTTACCATTTTATCAAAGCTGTTCATCTTCTAGCTGCAGGCAGCATTTTGCTGGAATTGCAGATATTTCTCTGTCCAGGCGCCTTTGTTTGTGCATCTCATTTGCATATATTTATCTCCAGCTGAGGGTGCTTTCAGCTCATTAAGGCCTCCCCTCACATTATTTCATAAGCCAGCTGCTAAGGAGGGCTTTCACCTGTGGTGACTGAGAAAAGAGGGGCGGGGGGGGCGGCGGGGGAAAGCGCACCAAATTCTTCATAAAAAGGAAATCTTCTGACTCTCTTCCCCTATAAATGGGCACCATTTGTGTTAAACAGCCTCTTGTCATGATAGATGCCTCCAAGGGTCAGGGGTGAAAGTTGATTTGAAGGTCAGCAGTAAAACAACAGACAAACCAGACGCCAAACTGGTTCCTTAGCTGTCAGTGGGAGCAGTGGTACAACCAGGTCTTGAACCTTTTTCAACCTCTAATAAAACAGGGTAAGAATCTGAAGTGGATCAAGCAGGCCCCTGAGGAAGCTGCACAGAAAAACACAAATAATATCAATATCAAGCAGCAACAGGAAAACAATTGGGGCAGCTCTCAGTAGTGCAGGCATGCTTCTATTGTTTCAAGAGCTGGGGAATTAATTCCACTTATTTATTTAAGGCGTGTCAACTCACTGCCTAAACCTGTTTCGGTGTCAAGATGAATAAAACTTTTATGGCTCATAAAATAGAGTAATTCATCTCAATGTTCTTTGTGGTGCCTTTTTCTCCCCTGGCATATAGAGATAGGCCTCTGTTCGAAATGGTTGCAGCCAAATGTACTGTTGCTACGGGTTGCACCACATGAGGGGGTGGGAGAATTATTTGATTGGCAAATGGAAGGCGCAAACAATAAAGCAGAATAGGTTAGAAGCTGAGTGATCGTCTCCAAAATTCTCAGAGGCAGGGCCTTCCTCTGCTGAATTTCCAGCCTGCCTTGCTTCAAGTAAAGAGCTATTACGTTTATCTTAAAATATTTAAAAAAATAAAGAAATCCTGGAGTGGAATCTTTTCCACGTCAGATTACTCGCCTACATTTGCCTAGTCATCTATTTTCTTGTTAAGTTTTGTACCAATGTGAATAATACAAAATTTCTAAATTAATCAAAAGTAAGGTCAATCTACAAGCATAATCATCTGATTTTGCTATCCAAGTGTGGTTTGAAGCCAAAAAGCCTCGCAATCCATTGTATGTGTTTATTCACAATAAAGATTTAAAAGTACAATTTGAAATCATATGCATGTGAATGAGATACATGGGATAAGTGAGAAGCAGATTAGACTACATGGGATAAGTGAGAAGCAGATCTCAAATAGCAAATAGCAAGTGAGTATCTAAGTTGGTAAACAGAGGCCAAATGTGCATACAACTTCAGTTCTTTTAAATGAAATTATGTCACTTTTGAACAAATGTGTAATAATTTACAACAGAATTCTCCTCTTCCCCTCACCCAAATAAAAGGCAATTTTAATTTAAATGACATTTCTATAAAATAAATATCTATCATACTCAGTTTGGTCTAATCACTGCTTTGTTTATAATGAAAGACAATTCGGAATAAACAAATGTCATTTTGTTTAGTGCTTCATCCAAAATGTTCATCACAGTTATATAGTTTTATAGTGTGGTTTTATAGTGTGGGTTGCAGGTCCTCTCCAAACTTACATTTCCTTTATGTATTCAGGTTGTTGTCACTATTTCATTTTTCACTGTCTACAATGTAAAGACATTCCCATGATTAGTTTCAGCCTATCTTAACCAAGCTGAATCTTGACCCCCCCCCCCCCAACACCTGAAAGTCACCTGAAAGTACAAGATGCTTGTAATGATCAAACTCTGAATCAATAAGAGTTTCCACGACTCCCCGCACTCCTGGCTTATTAAAAGGTTCTCTTTTGTTCTCTCATCTAAAGAAAGAGTGGTTCTGACAGAAATTTTGTGTATACTTTTATACTCCCCCCCCAACAATATTTAAGTTTATTACAACTATCTTGACATTTGTTTTCTGTTAACAAATACTGAATTGCATCCCAGACCCCAAACAGATCTCTTACCTCCCCAAAACATCTTTATCCATGTTTCTCATTTTTCTTAGTCTCTAATCTAATCGCTAATTCCTTTACTTGGTCAAGAAGTTAAAAATGTTAAGTGCTAGCAGTGCCTCCTTCCTCCCCCTCATATCTGTCTCTGTTTATGGAACGGGCCCTGGTTTCCTCCTTCGCTTGTTCAGCTCCAGGTCCTCAGGTCAGGAGACTGTAAATACACACAGCACTGCCCCAACCCATAAATCTGAGCAAAGGGCAGGCATATATATTCAGATAAGCAATGTGCAGGGGAAAGAAAGAAAAGACAGAACAAATAGAGTCTGTGGAACAGCAGGCATTTTCCTAGAAACAAAATTAAAATGCCAGCAAATCTCTTTGTAGGGCGGGGAAAAACAACTCTCATTACCGAACATTGGCCTCGAAAAGATGCGTTTGGAATGATCACCTTTTCCCTCCCACTGTTTATATACAAATCAGTAAAAAAAATCAATTTTATTACCTTGGAGACAGTGAAAATAAACAAAGACATTTCACGTACATTCTAGCATGCTGTTCTGGTGTCTCCAAACCTCAACTGGCTGTTTTGGTTCCCAATTCCTCACCAACTTTCAGAGAGAAAAAAACACACACGAATCCCTTGCTACAACATATCTAAAGTTCAGGTCAAATAATGCTGTAATTGCTTTACCAGTTTTCCCATAAGAATTATCACTGCATCAAATAGATTTGATGCTAATGTTTGCATCAGATGATAAATGGATTGTTGGTAGTACCTACCTCTCAACATGTGTAGAACTCTACAATAATCCAAATATTTAGGTGACTTTGACAGACTCTTAAGAACAACGCCTGAGATATTGTCCCATTCTAGGATATCCCTCCTCCCCACCCTAACATCCAAGTAGATAAGGTCTCATGTTGGGAAAGTGCACAGATTTCACAAACAAGAAATCTAGGTATTAATAACAGTAATCTCTGTTAGCTCCTTGTACTGTTGACTAGTTTTCCCTGAGCAAAGAAGCCAGAATTGACTGACATTTTGCTCCTGTACAAACATAGCAAACTTCACAAAGACTTCCCTCCTCAGCTCAGCTCATGCGGACATTTCCTTGCATTGCTCTCAGAATCACCTCTCCAGCTCTCTGATATGTGATGTAACTGGGACCTCCTGTTAGAGAGATTTCCCTTTTCCCTTTTATTCGGGTGAGGTGTAACATACTGCAGATGCACCAGTCACCAGTGATAGAAGCCATTACACAGAGGGCCTTTCCCTTCCTGAGTTGAGAAAGGAGTGAAAACTTCAGTTACATGACAGGCCTCTGCAGAAAACCAAAGCAGAGAGAGTAATTATTTTAAGGCCAATTCCCTCCTCAGCTCTCTCTCTCTCTCTCTCTCTCTCTCTCTCTTTTGCAGTTACATGAAACAAATGTAAATCAATTGTCTTTAGTGCTGGCGGACATTTGAATTAAAGGTTTTAGTCATGTGACAGAAGGATTCTCCTGCTGTACGCACAGAGACACACACATACTTCAGACAGAGACTTTTGTTGTTGTTGTTGTTGCACCAATTGGTTTAGAAGACCCTTTTTATCTCATAACTTTATTTTATAGGGATTAAAAACACTTCATGAAAACAAACATACATTGAGAGTATTAGTGTGGGTTTTTAGCTTAATATTTTAATTGAAATCTTGACCCCACCCCCAATTATATTACAGCTGAAGTACCTTTATGTTTAAAACAGTCATGCTAAACCATTTTATCAGTAATAGTTTTATTGGTGAAAATAGCTGAAACAGATAACAGAGAATAAATCAAAATATGTTAATACATATCCATGGATTTGGTAATAACTAATTTCTAAACATTTGTCAATACAATGAATGGGGTTTTTGTGTTGTCTATATGTGGATCTTTTGGGTTGTTTTTTTTTTTTTTTTTTAGTAACTTGCCCTGAGGTAATCAGCTAATTTTTAAAGTTTGAGTCTTCAAAATAGCTTTTGGTTTGTGTTCTGCCGTACTGCAAAATTTTCCAGTCAGAAGAAATGTTTAGAAGTTTGCTTAAAGGCTTAGTAGTAAAACAGTAAAAAAATTTGGATAAGGATGTATGAAATGTTTGCAGGAAAATTCATAGCAAAACCAACAAAGACATATGAGAACAGGGTCAGTTCTAGAAAAATAATAATAATTGGGGTGGAATGGGAAAAGAGGGTAGCAAAGACAATTTTTAGGGAGGCAAAGATTTAATCAATGCTAAAGAACAGGGGTTCTCAACCAGGGGGGAATTCCCCCCAGGGGGGGAATTTTAGGGTTTCAGGGGGGGGAACTGGGACCACAGACTCAAACTGTTGGAATACAGTACTGATCTTTCTACCAATTACAATTCTACAGATTGTACATAATCTACAGGACATCACAGCTTATTGTATGGCACAGATTAAGTCAGCCAATCTTGGAAAGGGGGGAATGATATTCTGACATATGGTGAAAGGGGTGCATGGGGCAAAAAAGGTTGAGAACCACTGCTATAGAACCTTATACTGTGACTAAAACTAGGTGAGTGAATGGAGTAGCAGGAAATATTTTAGAGGAGCGGCCACTACCACTCACTATCCCTTGGAGTCATTGCTGGATGAGAAGCGTTTGGCTATCACCACCATAAAAGAAAATGTTTGAATTAATGCAAGGGATGTCTCTGGCAACCAATAAATTGGAGTAAGGTGGCATAGGAAATTGCTCCAATCCTTACCACCTATGGCAATACAAATGCCAGTTTTTGTCCAACAAATAATGGTCAGGTTCCAAAGGACGGCATAGAGGCCTCCGTGAGTGCAGCAGAACCTCTCAGGCCCTCCCTAATGCTTGGTAAAAAAAGTACTCTTGAATGTTTGGGGGTCGGTGGAGTCCTCTAGAGGTGCATTTGAAGAGCTGAAATATGAAACAAAAATGGGCAAAACTCCTGTACATACCTGTGGATGCTCTTTAGGTGTCTAGAGTGAGCCTTTGGATCCATTCTGGCTATGCAATACAGATAACATTGCATTGGTAAACTTATATTAGTTTATAACTATATAATTTAATAAATGGGAAAGATCTCTACCGTTTCATATATCCTCTGATAATTTCTCCCCATTTTTAAAAAGGGAATAAAACTAATTGGTTTATAGCTATCAAATTCCCCTGATATTGTCACAGGTAATTTAAGAGCAACTTAGAAGTCTGAGTATTTGGCTGAATAGCCATAAAACTGTTCAGTGCTTATCTAAGCCTCACTAAAACCTATCAGTACCATTCTAAAACTCTGGACATCGAGCTAGAACTGTCTTGAGAGAGGTAACTTTCTTGTAAGATTACCACTATTTCCTGACTGAAACCAGGCTTGAGAAAATATGGCAAGAATCACTTTTTTGTGGTATTTCAGCTTTCAAAACCAGGAAGTGCAGAAGTAGGTGAAAATTAAAATAACTAAGAAAATAGGTTTCACAAAGACCTGGTTCCCAAAAGCCTTCTGGCAAGCTAAGAAATCCCATTTACTCCCATGAATGCCTGTTACAAAGAAGACTTTCCACAGTCAAATCCTACTTTTCTATTTGGAATCCCAGTGTCTGCTTCCCTCAAAAGTAGAGTCATTTTCATTTTATCCAGGCCAGTGTACATAAATCCCAAGTCATAAATCTACATGCTATCCCAGACTGCTGGATTTTGCATCTGTAACTTTGGAAAATGGAGAGCAAAAAGATTTACACCCCTGCATGTGGCCATAACCCTCCCTGTTGATTCTTCAGCTGAAGGGCATCTCTGTGTTGTTGAGTTCATAGATTTCATAGATTATAGAGTTGGAAGGAGCCTACAAGGCTATCGAGTCCAACCCCCTGCTCAGTGCAGGAAACTAGAGGAGGGGTCTCCCATCCAAGTAATAACCAGGCCTGACCCTGCTTAGCTTTGAGAAATAATCTTTGCGATGCATTTCTCTACTGGGATGTATGTTCCTGAGAGGAGACTAAATGAAGGAGGCATGCTTTCTAGTTGCAGGAGGCTTTTGTGAGGGAATGGATGAACTTATTCATTGCATTGAGTCCTTGTGGTGTGTCTTGTGCCTACACTGGTCTGCTGCTCTGGCAAGGTCGATATGGACTGCACTTATCCATAGCACAATCCATTCTGCAACATTGGCATGGCATTTTCTTGCCCACTGTACCTTCTTTTGTGCATGTATGTATTCACCGAGGAGAGGGAAGCTTCTCCAGAGTTTTTAAACTGGTGCATTGGACATAGCAACTCCTGTGAAGATGTAATAAGCAATGGATTTATTAGATGGGGATGGAGTTTATTAGATGGGGATGGAATGAAGACTTTGGGGGCATTCAATAGGGTCACTAATGTTCCTTATTTTAAGAAGCAAAAAGAGAAGCAATCCTTAAATGGCATCTATAGGAGATCTGCACCTAGGGAGAGGAAACCAAATGCAGAGTAAATATCAGAAGCAAAAAATAAACCAGAATTTTGCATGCACGCGAAAGTAGAAATTGGAGAGGGTGGGGGGAAGAGGAGCTTGCAGGAGAGGAGATGGGGTGTGGGGGGGGGAGGAGGAGAGATAAATTTTGCACATACACACAAAAAAGAAGGCAAAGGGGCAGGGGAACAAAAAGGAGAGAGAGAGAGAGAGAGAAGGGGTAAGAAAAGAAAAGGAGAGGGGAGGAGAAAGAGAGGGAAGACAGACCAGAGAATCCCAGTGATCAAATATGCTAAGGAGGAGGATAATAATTTATTATGATAATATTTTTTTTAGGTTTTGCCAATTGACTTTTATTTCATAATGGGCATAGGGCTGGAGGGAGGGAGGGCTCAAGTGGGAAGGGGGGGGGGCGCTAAATATCTGATCTTGCCTAGGGCACCAAACTGCCTTGCACCGGCCCTGGTTAGAGCAATAAGACAATGGAACCAATTACCTCGGGAGGTGGTGGGCTCTCCCACTCTGGAGGCATTCAAGGTGAAGCTGGACGGCCATCTGTCAGGGATGCTTTGACCTGGATTCCTGCATTGAGCAGGGGGTTGGACTCGATGGCCTTGTAGGCCCCTTCCAACTCTACTTTCTATGATTCTATGATTAAAGTTCAGATCTTAAAGCTGCCATGCTCCAACAAAGACTATTTTAAAAGGAAATTCCAGAGTGATGCTGCCAAATTGGAATGTATTAGCAAAATGTGAAATTATTCTCCTTGCTATGCATGTTTGCCACCAATAGTGACTAGTCCGGTGCATGGATCACAACCATGCTGATTGGACCTTATATTCATTTGTTTGGGTTCTGTATTCAGTTGTAACCCACATAATATTGTGACACACCTACCAAGAGATTGGATCCAGACATAGTCAAACTTAGTCAATGGCTAACTTAAGTCCCATTGATTTTAATGGGTCTACTCTGAGTATGACTAAGTTTGGATCCAACTCACTGTCTTTTGCATTGATTGACCTTTTGGGCACACTTTGTAAAAAACAAACTCAACAACCACCCTGTTTCTTCTTCTTCTCTTAGTATACCCGCTTAGGCGTCTACTGCATGCCTCTGACAAATAGATTCCAGTCCATGAAAGGTTATGCCTTAATAAATGTGGCCTTCTTTATGGTGTCACAAGACTCTTTGGTGTTTTTGCTGCAACACATTAGCACTAACAGGACTGCCCCTCTGGTGCTGAAAAATACAAAAATATGTCTTTCCACAGAAAGGATCATAACAAAGAGCCTTCTTCAAAATAATGCTGCTGCTGATGCTATCTATTTTCGCTGAAGGAGATTACTTCTGAAACACATTGGACTTTGGGGCTGATTTTTGTGCTGTTTGCAGTAAAATTGTGTTTTTCATCCCTACATTCAGATCTGCCTTTCTTTTTCAGTCTGCTTCTGAAGCAGTTCTCCTTTTTTGCCTGTTCTGTCTTGTTTTAAAACCCTGTGCCTTATTTTATATGACTGTGCGTTGTCCTTATTACATCATCACAAAGACCTATACACAACATTAGAACATTTGGGTGAGCTATCATTTATTCTAGGAATCAAAGTATGAATTTACTTTCTAAATTTTCATGTGGTTGTGTTACTTTTATACACATAAATTCATACATAGGTATAGAGAAGACCTTCCCAACATGACACCCTCCAGATATGTTGGACTATGACTCCCATAAACCCCCAGACAGCTGCTTGCTGGGGGTTTATGGGAGTTGTAGTCCAACACATCTGGAGGGTGCCAGATTGGGGAAAGCTGGTATAGAGTGCAAGTGTATGTATATGAAGGTAACACAACCAAACAAATTTTGTATTCTAGGGGCAGTATCCAATGGTGTCCTTCTGCAAGCTCAAACTGGTTGCAGCGGAGCTCCGTTGCAACCAGTTGCACAGCCAATTCTGCAAGCATAGTGTGCAACCAGTTGCACAACTGGGTGTACAAAGCATGATGCACGACCAGTTGTGCAAGTGTGATGAGCAACCGTGCTTGCGCAAACGTAACTTTAGTTGGATTCCCCTCTTGCTCAAAGTTCAGAACCTAGTTTTGTCTAGCTCAGTGTCATTTGCGAGTGTATGGGTGAGATAAAGGAAGAGTCAGACACAGAGTATATGGTTTCAGGGCCACATTTATTGAATTGAAGATCTGTGAAGGGCGAAGTGCGGTACTAATCTAGCCCGGCCATTGGCCGGGAAAAAACCAATATTTTAAATAATTTGGCGAATACATCCTAACCGCACCGGAGGCGGGTTGGTCTGCCCCCGGCCAGTTGCCCTCCATGTGGAGCTGGAGGGCCTTACCATCGTCGCCTTACTTTGACGCCTCCAGGCACCCAATGTAGGCGAGAAAGGCAAAACCCCAAAGACGTCCCAATCTCCCTCCTGCTAAGCCTCACGGCATTAGCGAGTTCAGCCTTGGGTAAACGTCAGTCACCTTGAAAGGTGCCACTGGATGATCACCATAACCCTAAGCCATACTGCCTAATCCCGCACTTCCCGCCACAGAGAGAGACAAGCTATCGCTTAGTCGAATCTCCCCCACCTGCCCGATAAAAAAGCGAGCAGGGCCCTTCGCAGATCTCCAATATTATTATCATTACCTACACCGGATAGGTGAACCCCATCCGGGCAATACAGCTCCCTCCGGGCCAAGGATATCATGGGATGGGGAATGCAAAACCAATCCCTCCTATGGCCCTACAAATCTCGCCGTTCACCTTTTTAACCGCTCTGTTCAAGGCCTTGGGCCAACTGAAATGCGGTATCATGAACGACCAAGGATCAGAATTCCCGGCCATCGTTGCCGTATGTATGCCATATCACATGACACCTGCAAAATCAGGGCCTTGCCTTTCGACAAGCCCAAATCATTCCCCCCCAAATGGGGACCAGGACATCTGGGGGGAAGAACACTGGCCAGTCCAGAACAAAGTGTGGAGGAGGTTCTGCCATCTCATGCCGTGGCGACCCATCCACTGGACGTCTGCCGGAGGCTCCACCGCCAGGAACTCCCGGCCATCGGAGCTATATGTATGCCATATCGCATGTCACTTGCAAAATCAGAGCCTTGCCTTTCAACAAGCCCAAATCATTCTCCCCCAAATGGAGGACCAGGACATCTGGGGGGAAGAACACTGGCCAGTCCGGAACAAAGTGTGGAGGAGGTTCTGCCATCTCATGCCCCGGCGACCCATCCACTGGACGTCCGCCGAAGGCTCAACTGCCAGGAAGCCAGATGTGGCAGCTCGTCTTACAGCTCAGTAACTCATACTGTGCCCACAGCTCAGCACACGGACAGTCCTGTCTCCACCCCGGTGACCTGGAAGAGAAACACAGCCCACGGCAGTACCATCAAGGCAATTTTTTGACCTACCATCAAGGTAATTTTCGCACATAGGACAAGTATGACTGGGACCTCTGAGAAAACCCCAGTTTGTCCAGAGTGTATGCAGCACCAATCTGGAAGGAGTGGGCTCAGAAACCCAAATGTGCCAGGCCCAAGGCTGCGAGAGCGGACCTCATCACTGACTAAAACCGAAACTTAGTCAATGGCTAGCCGTCTTGATGACAAAACAGACCACCCTCGGCGAGTCCACGGCCAGCCACAAATGTGTGCAGAGTGGCGAGCCATCCTGATGACAAAACAGACTGCCTTTGGCAAGTCCACGTCCAGCCACGAATAGGTGCAGAGCCCTGCCAGGACATAGCTCTGTTAATGATCCGGTGTGTAGCAGGATGATAGACCCTCTACCCAACTGATCATGAAATAAGACCATCTCGTAAGGAGAACGGCAAACTGTAGGCCCCCAGGGCCAGGGCCCAAAATCTCTGCATCTGCCCCGAAGTGTGTGTCGCGCTCAGAGCAAAATATTGTGCTTTAAAGTGTGCAATGTAAGCACCCAGACAAAGACATAACTCTGGAGTTCTTTGAGGACATAGTGCACTGTAGCCTGATTGTCCCACCAACATTGGACAACTGAGTTAGTCAAGTGGTCCGCCACATAAATCAGGGCGCTTCAAGCCCCACATGGCTGCACATAAACAGCACAAGAATGCACGACCAGGGGCAATAACCCTGCAAGCACAACTGAGATGGCCAACCATGCCTTGTAATTAGCAGTGAAGTGATTTTTGAGTGTTGTAGACCAACAGAAATACGCCTAATTAGGTCTACTAGTTTTCACTGTTAGAGGCGGGAATACTGCTGCACGGAATCTAACTCCATTCAGAGAAAACTGTACACCCAAATCAAATGCCAATTCACAAAATTGATCCATCAAGAATGCACATCGCTCAGAACAGGCTGGGCCTTCGAACAAATCATCTAATAGTGGACAACCTGTTCGAGGCCCGTCCCCTTCCGCAAGGCCCAATCAAGAAAAGAGTTAAAATGTTGAAACGCGGAGCACGATATAGTGCAGCGCATGGGCATGGCTCAATTGAAATGAAATTTTTTTGCCCCGGAAACAGAACCCGAGAAGGTCAAAATAATCTGGGTGGACAGGCAGCAACTTAAATGCTGGCTTAATATCACATTTTTCCATCAAGGCCCCGGAACCACAGTAACGGATCATATCTACTGCGGAGTCAAATGAGGCATACGGACGGAACAAGATGCTCCGGTATGGCATCATTCACAGAGGACAAATTATGAATCATACTAAACTCACCTGTGGCCTTTTGGAACTATTCACAAAGGCAATACGTGCAGGGAGTGGATGGGCCATGGGGCAAATGGGCCCAAAACCTTTCGCGCTGCCACTTCTTTATCAATTTTAGATTGGACTATGTACTCTGCCTCGATTACTGATTTCTGATTGCAGGACATCATGTGCGCACGAGAATCCTGATATGGAATCCTAAAGCTATCACGGAAAACATTTAGCAAATAATTGGCATCAGACTTATTAGGGTAGATTGACAGTAACGCGGCCAGCCTGGGCAAATTAACTGGGCTGTGGCCCTTTCGGAGGTGGGTGCTATCCTGTATGGAGAGATGTGAAGGAAAAAACCTCAGAGTCTCCTGCACCACCCCCACCCCCACCCCCACACCTCTTCAGGTGTAAACAAGTATAATCCCAGCTGGGGGCTTGGAAATGCGAAATGTACATAGCTCAGATGGCGCCTCAGAGCCACCCTTCTGCCTGGGCCAAGTGAAATTCCGTCTCTTCTGCCTGGGCCAAGTGAAATTCATCCTGATTTACTAAAGACAGCTGGGCTACTGAAGGGAGGGGGCGGGAAGAATCTATACTGTGGTTTCTGTTATTGTTGGGGTCTGCTTGCTGAGGCAAGCCCTAGAGAAGACCAAGAAACTCCCAGGCAAAGAGAATGAGGCCTGGGTCGCCAAGCAACCAGCCCTGTTATCTTGTAGCTCTACTATGTATGAACCAAAGTGTATTCTTGAAGCCCAATGGTGAGCCTGTTTTAGTGAATGGCCATGTTGCCATGCTATTGTGTGGGTAGTACTCACCACCAAGCTGTAATACACCACTCCCTGGGGAATCCCCTGTTTCATCATATTCGTGTTCACAAGGCCGTGTAGGTGATTCTAATGTATGCTCTCTGGAAAATTGGCTGGTGCTTCGGTGGGGCCATGGCGCTAATGGTGGATGGCGCTAATGGTGACTGCCATCTCTTCCAGGCGTGCTGAAAGTGAATGCAGAACATTATTCTGTGATCTGCCACGCGTAGAGAGGCCCAGCCCTGGTTGCCCCCTCTTGGCCACCCTTGAAGGCCGGCCGGCCGGGACATCAGTGTCTTCTTTATCAGAAGATGAAAGCCGAGTCGGTGGGGGGCACTTTGCTGGTTGGCATGGGGCACATCTTTTGCCTTCTTGCCACCCTGATTCTTCTTGGGGGGCATCTGTACCACAACTCCAAGCTGTAAGACTCAAAAGAAAATTGGTGAAAAATAGACAAGCAATCTCTAGGATGTCCCCTGCTAAACTTTCCACGCTCAGACCAGCTGCTCCAAGGAGCCAATCAAATTAATTAAATAAATCAAATTGATCAACTCAAAATGAGCCAACCAGCTGCTCAAACTAGATTTAATTCAGATCAATCAAATTTGAGTAATCAACTTTAATTTAAGCCTTACACTTTAAATATATATATTTAATATATCCAAATATATATAATTCGATCTATTTAAATTAAATAATTTTAATCTATTTAAATATTTAATTTTATTTAAATATAATAAATTTATAATAATAATAATAATAATAATAATAATAATAATAATAATAATAATAATAATAATATTGAGGCCCCCAGGCCAAATGGATTGAATATATATCATTCAATCTATTTAAATTAAATTTTTTAAATCTATTTAAATATTTAATTTTATTTAAATATAATAAATTTATTTATTTATTTAAAAAAAATTAAATAACTTTAATTTATTGATAGAATGCGATTGAGGCCCCCAGGACAAAGTAACGGCTGCGGGCCACAAGGCACCGTGGCAGCAAACCCCAGCAAGCCGCAACAGCAACAAGCAGCTGTTTGGCGCGAAACTCAAAAGGTGGTCAAACAATAAGAGCGGCCAGCTAAAGGCCGGACACGCCGGGGCAAAGCCTCATCCAAGCGCCAATGGCGCCGCAACCAGTTGCCTGCCAATCAGCTGTTCCAAGCGCCGCAACAGCAAAGAGCGGCTGTTTGCCGCAACAGCTGATAAAGGCTGGACACGCCGGGGCAAAGCCTCAGCCAAGCGCCAATGGCGCCACAACCACTCGCCTGCCAATCAGCTGTTCCAAGTGCCCACAGCGCCGCAACCCCTTGCCGAGCTACAGCCCGCCCGCAAATCAGCTGACGAACCCAAAGGGGGGGGCGAGCGGCAGAAAAGCGAGGTGCCTGCCGCAGAGCACGGAGCAATCGGCAGAGCACGGAGCACCGCAACAGCAATGTGGGGGGGAGAGGAGCCTTGGCAATTTAAAGGAGGTGAGTCGCGGCTGCAGGGAGTACACCAGGCAATCGGCCGCTCGCGCAGCGGGATGCAGCCAACAAAAACTACCCCCGAAAACGAAGCGATCCCGGAAGCCTAAATTCTGCCCAGCCCCGCAGCGGCGCCGCCGGCCGGGCTTGAACCTGCGGCCTTCTGCGCGCAGAACAGGTGCTCCCCTGGCGCTGTTGGGAATTTAAACGGGCGGCAGCAGGCGAGGGAGGCGGCTGCAGAAAAAACCCCTGGGCAATCAATTAGCTGCTTAGAACAGGTGCTCCACTGGCACTGTTAGAAATTTAAACAGGCGGCAGCCGGCGAGGGACACGGCTGTGGAAAACCTTGGGTAATCGGAGGCCTCAAAAAAAAAAGGGGGGGGGAGGTTGGGACAAATTGAAACTCCAAATCACCCTCAAATATTAACTCTATTGTAAAATTATAAAGAAAGCACACATAAAACAAGTGAAATTTATCTTATCATTAAGTTAGCAAAGTACCATGTGGGAGAGGAATCTGCGAGGACGATGTGGAGTTACCCGGAAAACAGCAGCAAAAGAGACTGTGGGCAGGAACCCAGGTGCCTAAATAAGCCCTTTCCTGTGTCCCCGCCTTAGTTGAGCCATTGGCTCAGTACCTGTGACCAACTTGACCTGTTACCTGACTCCTCTCTCCTCCCCCACTCGCAAATTTTCTCCCTGTCCCCAAGTGAGGGGCCAGTGGAAGTCTGTTGCGCTAGCAGAATGACACAATTGGATACTGCCCAAGAATTCCTAGAATAATTTTTTTAAAGGTTGTCCCCAGATACAGTGATTTTGCTGAAATCCCGTTTCAACTCCCATTTGAGCCATCTATACACTAGTGTCCTGTATCAGTTCCAGACTTCTTACCCCAAGGAGCTTCCAGGCTTCTATTATGTAATCGCCCCACCTCATTCAGATGTTGGCGTCTTCCATTTGTAAACCTCCTGTATTTCCCCACCATTTCTTCCATCATTTTTCTTATCACAAAAATCTGTGAAGGAGGGATAGATGGAATAACTGCACAATGTATTTTGACCGGTAGTGCTAGGAGGCATCCATCTGGAAGGATCTTCAGTCCCCCACCACATCAGTAACAGAGAAATATAGTAATCTACCTCAGAAGTGTATTATGACCGTGCTGTCAAGGTCTGTCAAAACTTTGATAAAAACATTATTATTCATATAGCAACGTATTTATTTCTGTCAGTTCAGTGAGCTTTTCTGGGATTCACTTTGAGGACTGGGGTGTCGAGCAACATATTGTTATGTGGCAAATCAGAATTTGATGGAGCATATTCTGAGAAGTTGGAAAGAGCAATAGTGTTGGTTTTTAAGGTTTCTATTTAATGTTTAAATCATGCTTAAACTATATATGTGATGAAAGCAGGCCTATTTGTTTAAAGCTTGGTCTGGCCCAAACCCAGACAAAGCTGGAGTGGAGTGAAGTTGGTCCAATTTCCAGGGTAAAAAAGGCATGCAGGTGACAGGAGCGAAACCCTCCTTATACTATCTGATTCCTATGTCCCGTATTCTCTCCTTCCAAGCAAGATCACAGGTGGTGGGATGGGGAGAGTCCTGCATTCCTCCACCCCATGCTCCTTTTGTTCTACAGCTGGTACCCCTTCTACCTTTATACATGATCGGGGTAGACCTGGGAATAAGAAAATGGATCTGCCACCATCCCATGTAGTTTGAGAAACCTCAATCTCATGGAGCAGGGGTGGGCAACTTGTGGCCCTCCAGATGTTGTCGGACTTCCGCTCTCATCAGTCCCAGTCAGCGTGGCCAATTGGCAGGGATGATGGCAGCTGCTGCCTTGAGAGGATTTTGTCCTTTAAGGCAGCCTAATAATAATGTTAAATAAATAAAATAAGTTGTTATCCAACAACGTTTGGAGGGCCACATGATCTCCACCCCTGCCACGAGGGGTTTGATATTGAGTTCAATGCCTATGATAGAAGTTAAGGACGCTCCTTTCAAAGATGGACAAAGGGTTTTATTTCATTAAACCATAAAAGGCATATTGCCACTACTGCAGTCATAATACATTATCCCATTCTCATGGCAAGAGCTGAATGTCTCACTAGGCTGGCAGGATTCCAGGAAGACTGAGTTTCTTAGCCTTACCATAACTTTCATAGTAGAAGATGAAGTGGGGCTAAGAGGAAGGCAATGAACAGGGGGACCTTTGCACGCAAGACACGTATTCTACCACTAAGATATGGTCCCTTCTCACAGGAAAGGCTTCCAGTCACGTGGTTTACCTAACAATGCATTAAGTAGACCACACACCTCCCAAGGGGGACAAGCATCATGCAGGTGGAAGACCTGACATATGCAGGAGCAACTGCAGAGGCAGCAGGGACTATGCTGGGTAAGGTACAAAGTCCTCTTTTGTTCTACAGCATTTCTCGGACGCATAAGAGGCATGTATGGAGGAAATGCATGGAAGAATTACATACGTTACTGATATATATTATTCTTATCTGAAGAAGTGGAGAGATGTAATCAGGCCTGGCTTGAGGATTAAGGGCAGCCATTGGCAAAAGGCCCACCAGTGCCTGCCCACCCACCCCTTTCACTGGGTCCTCATACAGATCTTGTGGTCCTTTCACACTTCCCTCTTTCTCACTGTTCGCTTAGCTTACCTCCAGGTCCGCCATGTCCTCACACTCCATTAGAGAAGGGGAAATCTCTCATTTTGTACTTGGCTACCAAGAAGACTGGAACAGCAGCCTGATATACACATTCATGTTGCTCCAAAACTGCAGAACACCTAGCAAAAAGTAAGAACATTGCTTCCCTCCTCCTTATTCATCTATGGCAGAAGAGGGTGAGGGTGAGTTCTTTCATAGGAATGCAGCTGCCTTGCACCAGCAGACTAATTGTCCATCCAGGCCAGTATTTTCAGCTCTGATTCGCAGTGGCTCTCCAGGGTCTCTCAGGCAGAGAGGACTTTCACAGGATATGCAAGCTGAGATCCTGCTGCTGCCCTACACTGCCTTCCTTGAGTTCTCCTCCCTGCTGTGCTCCTCTTTGAAAAGGGATGTGGTCTGTTGGTCACAGCCAAGATTTTCTGTCCTTCCTTGGCTGCCACTGGCTTCCTTTGCAACGGGGAGGTCATAGAGGTCATAGATTCATAGAGTTGGAAGGGGCCTACAAGGCCATCGAGTCCAACCCCCTGCTCAATGCAGGAAACTAGAGGAGGGGTCTCCCATCCAAGTAACAACCAGGCCTGACCCTGCTTAGCTTTCCACGCTCAGACAAGCTGAGCCAGCGTGAGCCACAGGTCACCTGCTAGGAGAGAGTAGGCAGCGTGTGATGGCAAAGGGAGATCAAAGAGGGGCTGTGGTGCTAGCCAGCTAGGTACCAGTGGCAGCTGGTAGCAGCAGCAGAAGGTGGCACTAGTGGCAGCCCAAGGAATGATAGGCTCCTGCCAGTTCTTGGACCTGACAGATGCCAACAGGTTGACCGCTGACACTGGGATTGATTTTTAAGGTCTTGATTTAGCATGTTTAAGATTTTTGCCCCATTCATACATATGGAATATGAGGAGCTATTATTAAAGTGAGCACTACAGAGCATAGTATTTTTTTTTGGAACATCCTTATTTTGATGTTTAAATATGTAAAAGAGAAAAAAAGAGAGGGATGTTTTGCTTTGTTCTTTAATTTTTAAGCTCAAAATGTGGCCTGAATTTTTAAACTCCTGCCTATGGAGAGACCATTTTAGAAAATATGCTGCATTAGAAGAACTCTACAGATGCTCCTGGTGCAGAGATGCATCAAAAACCTCTTCAAACATGAAATGGGGTTGGGACTCCCCACCCACCCCAGTTCACATAAGGGTTACTTAAAAATTACCTTTTCTCTTATTAATAGCATCCACCATAAAGTTGTTCTGATCCTTTTATTGTACTGCACTAATTAAAAATGCTCTGCAAGAGCTAGTATTGAGCTAATGAAAGGCCAATAAAATGAATTTGCAAATAGCACAGCTCTGTAATCAATTATCGCATTTTTTTATTTTTTTTTTGTAATGGCACATTTATCTCAAAGAATAAGATGGAGTCATCTGGCTATAAGCAAACTGGATCTCTAAATGTTAATGAGCCCCAGATTTACCACCACTATAGAAAAGGGTTTAATGGGGTGCAAATCTAATACATAGCACCACTCTGAGCAAGGCTATAGATCGAGCGATTTGTTCCTTTAAAACCAGCATCTGTAATATTTAAAATTCCTGTGACTTCCCTATTGCCAACTTCTGAAGGATGTTACAGAGAACATAATGAGAGCTGGACACATAGTGAAAACATCTTATGAAGATCTGCCGGAATCTTTAATTCAATTATATTCATATTCCTTCCCGTAAGTATGGACCATTTAGTTTAACTAGCCCAGAAAGCAAATTACAGGGTTTTATGTTGGAATGCATTCTTGCAGCTGTTGCAAACCAAAAGCTCAATCCAATCTAATCTTCAACTTTCAACTTTAAGTAGCAAGATAGTACAGGATGCTCCCAAGCCATTCACTGCAAGGTACTCTCCTGTTAACTTTCCTTTCAGGAAGACTTTTTAACTGCTGAAATTTGAGTTAAAAATCTTTTTTCCCCCTTTGGTTTTCCTGTGATGGATCAGCCATTTCGTTTTAAAAAAATAAGTCTTTATTGTTCTTGTATCCCTATGATAGTTATTTATAAATAAATGCAAATAAAAATAAATTAAAATACAATGCTTTAAACCAGGGGAAAAGATAGGTAGCTATGGTAATCGAACACCACCTCTGTAGCCCAGACTGTCCCTTGCAGGAATGACACCACTCTGCTCTGAGTTCTACAGATCTGTGCGGAGGCTGTACAGGCGAACCTGTCAGACCTTCTTGTGGCAGGTCAGGAAACATGAAACTTTGAAAGTGGCAAACTGGAGAAGGGCTTTTTGGGGGATTGTATTCGAATTGAAACTCCGGTAAGACTCCATTGGAACCCAATTTAGGGCCAAAGCCTGATTTAAAGTGTAACATGTTGATAAATAAAGACATAAAGGGTGAATGTGCACAATTCCCAGCTCCTCCCGAAGATATTTTACACAGGCATTTGTGAACAGTAGTGCATACCTACTCAGAAGAATGTCCAATACTGAGTTCAATGTAACTTACTACCAAGTAATTGTGTACAGGAGTACAACCTAAGCTCCTCCTCCCTTTATATAAGGGAGGGAACCATTTCTGGCAACTCCCCCCCCCCACTCCACCATACCCAAGGGCCCACCAACCCCCAGGATCATATTTTTGGGAGTGGAGGGGGTGCAGAGGAAATGAATGTGAAGTCTGCTCTGTGAGGATACAAGCCAATGACCATTGCAGGTGGTGATAAGTTACAACTCCAGTGGTACTTTCCAAAGTTATTGAATAATATACATCATTCCTGCTCCAGCAAATCGGAGGAATAGTTTAGCTGGCTGAAGCTCTAACTACACCAACTCAGGAGTGAGTCCTAATAGTTTGAACTCCTCACTTCAGTGGCACTTAATACTAGACACACAGGTATATGTTGACTTATTTTATGCCTCCAAGTCTTTAGTTTTCAAGGTGTAAACATGGAAAGTGAAGATTGGGGGGCAGGGAATCTGGAAAAATTGTATATACTGAAAACTTAAGCTGAGCTAACTTCTACCTTCATTTCTTCACTTTGCTCTTTGTAATATGTGAAGCTGGGGAGGTGTTTTTCGGTAGTTTGGGGATGGGTGCAAACAAGGGTGAAGTATAGTGTATACTTACTTGTGGTGACCACACTTCTAGCTGTTTCTGGGGTTGTTGTTTAATCCAGGTTGTTTTACCCACAAGACTTCAGAGTAAGGGCAGGAAACACTGTTCTCACACTCATTTGGCTGCATGATGATGCCAATGCCATGTGGTAAAAGTGAAATCAGAGTAAGGCAGAATTCTTCCTTCCTTTACCCTCAAGTTTTGCATGTAAAAAAAAAAAAGGTTGTATAGATTTTAAAAAAAGTGTGGTACACAGCAGCCAAGAGTGTCCAGTGTATAGGACCATGAAGCAGGCAACAGGGAAAAACATGAGCAGGAGTGGTGCATGTGAAACCTTAGCACAAGGGCCAAATTCAAGTTTGGAGAAGCTCTTGGGGGGCCCACTTGCTAGTGCAGGCAAGGCCAAATGGCTTAAAGCTCTTATTGCCAATAGCTAAGCCTTAGGTGAGGCATTGAGCACCATTTTCGTGGTGAAAAGGTGGGGTATAAATCAAATAAATGAATTCATTCATCCATTCTTCACTTGGGGATCCCACAGAGTTCCATTTTATTTATTTATTATATTTATACCCCACCTTTTTTCCTGCAAGGAACCCAAGGCGGCTTACATGATCCTCCTCCTTCTCTCCATTTTATCCTCACAACAACCCTGTGAGGTAGGTTAGGCTGAGAGTCAGTGACTGGCCCAAAGTCACCCAGTGGGTTTCATGGCTGAGCGGGGACTAGAACCCGGATCTCCCGAGTCCCAGTCCAACACTCTCACCATTATGCCACACTGGCTCTCCCATCTATCTATCTATCTATCTATCTATCTATCTATCTATCTATCTATCTATCATCTATCTATCTCCCACACTGTTCAACATCTACATGAAACCACTGAGTGAAGTCATTCGGGGATTTGGAGTGCATCGCCATCAGTATGCTGATGACACACAACTCTATTTTTTGGAATCAGGTGAGGCTGTGGGTATGGTAGACCTGTGCCAAGCTATGGTAATGGACTGGAAGAGGGCTAACAAACTGAGGCTCAGTCCAGACAAGGCAGAGGCACTGTTGGTAAGTGGTTTCTTGGTCTGGATGAGTGGGTTCCAACCTGTTTTGGAGAGGGTACGTGCCACCTGAAGGACCAAGTTCATAGCTTGGGGGTGCTCTTTGATCCATCACTGTCATTAGAGGTTCAGGTGCCCTCTGTGGCACAGAGTGCCTTTTACCTGCTTAGGGCACAATCCTATCGATTGTGCCCTCAATGATCAGAACCCCCCAAACTCGGAGGCTTCTGATCATCCAATGCAGGACGGAAGGAGTGACGGAGGTGATCTTTGCCTCCCTGTCCTCCCACCCTGCATATTTCACTAGACAGGCTTTTTAGCTTTTAGCTAGATGGGCTTTTTAGTCCATCTAGCAATGGTGCTTCAGAAAGAGGGAAGGAGCCTGGCAGAGGCTCAGGATAGCTCGTATCCTGGCCTCTCCAGTCTCATCCCCTGGAATGCCCCTTTCCCCTTCTCCGAGGTTGATTTTCCAACTTCAGAGGGCATTTCTTTCTGCGCTGGCTGTGAGGGGATTGGGGTTGGATCTCTGACTCCCCCGGTTGGAGCTCTGTGTGCGACCACGGAGGGGGGAATCCCCAGTATCCTATGGCCCCTTAGACAATGTCTAGGGGCCACAGGATTTCTCCCTCTGGCTGGTTTCCAAGTGACTGGAGATGGATGACTTGGCTGCAGTGATCCATACTCCGGTAACCTCATGTTTGGACTACTGCAGTGTCATTCTATGTGGCATCAAGAGTTTTAAACAGGAATAGGCAGTTTGAACATATTACACCAGTCCTGTCTTGCTTGCACTGGCTCCCTGTTTGCTTCTGAACTCAATTCTAAGTGCTGGTTTTGACTTGTGAAGCTCTCCATGGCTTGGGACCTTGGTATCTGATAAAACCTCGTGCCAGATGTGCTTATTCATGCCCTATGGCAGGGGTGGACAGGAGGTAGATCTCTAGATGTTTTGGCTTCAACTCCCAGAACAGAAGCCCCTGCCAGCATGGCCAATGGTCAAGAATGCTGGGAATCCAAAACATTCTGCCCACCCTTGATTCTGAAGCTTGGAAGGTGACTACTAGAGAGATCGCCTATGCCCTTGTGGAAGGAATGAAATTGAATTGGTTACCCATGTTTTACTTTCCTGTCCCTTTTATATAGAGATCAGAGAGAAATTGCTGCCGAATACTAGATTAGAAATCAACGTACTCCTCTGTTGCTTTAGGACAACAGAGGACAGGGATATAATTGAGGCTAAATTCTGTATGAATGCTATGAGAATAAGGTATCTTCAGAATTGATTTTCGTTTTTGTTTGTTTTTTATTAAATTTGTATGTAGACCTTTTGTTTTTGTATAGCTAAAGTCTGGTCGGTGACCATGATGATGATGATGATGATGATGATGATGATGATGATACTAGAGAGAGGGCTTTCTCTGTGGCACCCCCACACCCATCAGTTATGAACACTCTCCCTGGAAATTTTGTCTGACACAAACATTGGTTTCTTTCTGTCACCAGGTTTAGTTCTCTGAGGTCTTTTAAATCTGTTCTATTTTAGTCTCTATTACATGCTGGTTATTTTAACTCTTGCTTTATTTCTTGGCTGATTTAGCTCCTCATTCTTTTTTACTGAAGTCTACTAGGCTGGCTTTGTATTTTGCCTTTATTTTTATTGTGTTGGTTTTACTGTTGGGTTTTTAGATCTTTGTATCGTATTATTGTTTTATTTTTTTAATGTACAGCCTAGAGAACCTGATTTATAGACATCTTATAAATACAAATAATAAATAAATGAACTACATGCAACTAACTTAATCTAGATCAAACCTTTTGTTTATATTCAATGTGTAGTAGCCAGTTAAACTCAAATTGTATTTTCCTTTCAGGGCTAGTATTGTATCCCAAATGTATGTAGTTAACAACCCAGAAATAGTATTATATTAACACTAATTTAAAAGATACAGATCAAGTCACAAGCACATGAGTCCTCCCCATTTCCAAACCAGAAAGAGAGTAAAGAACAACAGGTACTATTCTGTTCTATATTACGAAATCCTATTCATCTCATTCAGTTACAAAACTTTGAGTGGGTACTTTCCAGCCACACACAACCTCCTACACTGCAGTGTCAGTCATACAATCACATACCCCAGGTCCTGAGCTTTTTGTAGAGCTTTGTTGCTTGAGAGCTCTCAACAATTACTTGACTGGTCCAGAACAGCTACTCTAGAAAAAAAAAAAAGGCAGGGGGAGTGGCACTTCTCCATGCTAGTTAAGTGGCTGTCGAATAGCTCTCAGATATTAATCGTTTACACATGGCTGAAGCCCTCCAAGTAAGGTCCCAGGCTCATTGTGTGATTCTAGTAGGGCATGGCTAAGAAGGTGCATTCTTTTAGCATTTTCAACCGCAGCATTTACCTCCAACAGCGCCTATTACTCAAGATTATCAGGTCATGTACTCTTATGAAAAGGGTGTTCCTGTTGGAGGTCAGCCAGCGGTGTGAAAAAAAGAAAAGAATGGATGACTCCATGAACTTTGCAGCTCTTCCAGTACATCCAGTATTGGCTATGGTTGGAAGATACTGGGCAAAGGTGTGGACCATTGGTAAACCACTTACAGTATCTTTAGTGATAGAGGGATGTAAGTATTAATTATATTCTCTGTCTCTGTGTAAGATCAAATAGCTCAAACTCCCGTAGTTTGTAAAAATGTTAAGTTTAAAGAGGAAAGGAAAATTCTGAAAGGACTTGTGTATTAATGATTTTTGCATGTCAAAACGTCTCTTATGGGCTCTTTAATATATTCTAGTATTGAATATGGGGTATAGAAGAAATGTAATGTTGTTGTTGTTGTTGTTGTTGTTATTGTAGTGTGGTATTGATTAGTTCCATCTGCTACAGCTTAAGTAAACTGCTTTTGAAAGGCCACTGTGAGAGTGCTGGGCCAATACAGCTGATCACCTGGGCTTTGAATGTAATCTTCAGCATTGTTACTGTTTGCATTTTCTAGTTCCTCCACCACACAAGTTCTGTGGGCCTATCCATGTGAACATTTCACCATGTAGTATATGAGCGAAATGACTGCTCATGTTGGCTCACCATCTAGGGTGGCCCCTACACATCTCTGAAAAAGGGGACAAAAAAGGCATCAATTTGCATAAAATGTGCATATGCTAATTGATGTGTATAGGCACACATTTAGAAAGAATTACTATAACTTCAATAGAAATATAAGATATCTAACTGCAGTGGAGAAGACTGGGACCAGGCGACCTCTATTGTGCTTGCCCAGTCTGCTGTCCAGGTTCTGCTAAGTGCTGATGGACAGCTTTATAGCCCTGCTTTCTTGGATTCTTTATCTTCATGCCAGGCACGAACAAGGCAGCCCTTCAAATAGAGGACACCTTCAAACAGACCACTGTCCTCTGAGACCGTCAAACAGAGGATTGTCCTCTGAAGTAGGACACTTGACCACCACAATGACTTGACCATCACAGTCAGTTCAGCCCATGGCAAACCAGCCACGTCATCTGCAAGCATACGCAAGATTCAGCTTTTGACGTACCATTGCAAAAAACAGAAAACGTGTCGTGATGAAACCAGTTTCCAGAGTGCAAGGAGCCAACCAATGCCAGCTCCAGGTTTTAGAGAGCCCTTGGGCAAGATGCCCTCAGTGGGCCCTTCTCTTTCCTCCCTACAATTGTCCGCGTGGTGGTCTTCTGCCTCTGGGCCTACTTCCCACCACTGCTGAGAGAGAAAGGGCAGGAAAGTGAGCAGACAATGGCAGCTGGTGTTCCTTCAGCTCACTTCCATTGCTTGCTGGTGCTCTCCCTCTGAGACTGAGTGGGCAAGTGGATGGCAATGGCAAAGCGATCATCAATCAACAGGGGCAGGTGTGGGCCTCAGCAGGTGCCCAATGGTGACAACCCCTGGTACCAGCCCCAACCCCCCCCATGAAACTAAGCCTTAATACTAGATTCCCGGAGACTGCAGCCCTCCAGCCCAATTCCATCAAGGGGCCATTATCCTGATCCCCAATGACCTCATGTTTCACTGAGCCTGCTTGCCAATGCAGGCAACGGGCACAGTGAGAGTTCGGGGAGCAGGGGCAAAATTCTATGCTGCCTCTTTAAGGCTCTGCACGTGCCTCACCAAAGGGGCACAACCTGAGAGGGGGAGTCAGGCCCAAGAAGCATGAAAGGGCCCAGTGGAGGCTGAGCTCTCATTGGAATGAGTTGTCTGCTTGCTAGGCTTGGTCTGGGAACCTGAAAGACCTGTGTGTGTGTGTGTGTGTGGGGGGGGGGGAATAGACATCACTTTAAATCCAGATCTAGCTGTTGCATCTTTTTTCATTTTTATTTTAGAGTAGGCCTGGATGGGGATTAACTGGATTTTAAAAGGTCCCCTACTCTGCATGCTAGCATCCTGGTCTGGCTTGGTCCCCTCTGCCTACTCTAGAGTAAAAGTGCAAAAAGAAGAAGGAGAAGAAAAAAAGTTGTCAAGGCTAGATACTGATTTAAAATACTGTCTGTTTTGACCCTAACTGCCCTTGCTTTCTGAAATCCTGGCCTGGGATTTCACCCTGCCTGTCCTCTTCCTCTGCTTGAGACCACTTGCTGGACCTGCATCCCCCTGATCTGTCTGTGGGTTCTGCCTCTCAGGGCTGGATGATCCTCACACTAGGTGGATGTACATAAACACCTCAGCTTTTTATTTATTTTTATATTTATGGGCACTTTCTCCCCCAGAACACCTTCAAAGCAGCTTGCAGTATATAAAATAATAATTCCAGCATGGATGAATAGGCTAAGAACCAGGATGGAGAAGGCCTTTCTCTAAGGTACCCTGCTCCGAAGTATGATTAAAGCATCTGTCTAAATTTGGCAAGAAAATTGCCTGCAGAGCCTGATTGGTCACTTTACCTTAATGCTGCTTAATTGTAAATACAATTGTCAGCTGAGTCATCTGGCACAAAACTGGGGTAAGCAGCAAGAAAAGAAGACCTCCAGTTCATCCCCCTTGGTTTAATGGGCCTATAAAAAATAATCAGAATTGAGTTGTAGCTATATAGTAAATGCGGGACGGGGGAAAGGCAGTTGAAAAGAAAGAAAGAAAGTCTGGGCTATACCACTTTGGGTGGCAAGTGGGGCTCGAATGATCAAATGTTCCACCATATTGGAGCAATCTACACACAGAAAACTAGATGGAAGGGGAATAGGTCCTAGCCTATGGTTTTCTCTGACATGCCAGTTTCTATGTGGAGGGAATTGTTTCTTGTATGGAGGCGCATTCAATCATATGAGCTCCCACCTGAAGTTGAAAGTGATGTAGCCCAGCTACAGTGCACTTTCTCATTGACAACTAGGTCAAATTTGCTATGACATTTAGGACTTGATTGGTATTTAAAAATATGGGTTGCTTAAACCTTGGGATTTTTGCTGAACAGAAACTTGAGTTGCTTAAAAAAGAACTTCTTGCAAAGAGAACAACACAGGTTCCAATAAATGAGTAATCTGGTAAGACTCAGACTTATCAGTCTTTCTATCTGAATTGAAAGTATATGCCAAAATTTCCTCAGTACGAGTAGAAAATATATGCCAAAGAAGTCTTCAGTATAACACTAGAGATACAATATTGCCCCTGCAACTCTCTGCCTGGTGCCCGCTCCCTGACCAGATTGTAGTGAATGTCTAGAGACGGGTTAAAAAAATCTGCGACCAATTAAAATGGATAACAGGTGACTTGTGCTCAATTCTCCAGCTCCTTCAAGCCATCAGCTCCATCAGCACGGATCAGTTTTCTTTCTTTTCATTTTTTCATGAAGTCATCCTAATTATTTGATCCTCTGTGGTGTACATAGGTCCTCCTGCATGTATTAGTTCAGAGACTACATTAAAAATGTAACTGCCCAGGTTCATGCAGAAGGCCTGTGGCTATAAAGATGAGTTAATCTAGCTTGTGTATTCTGTTAAGCACTTACTAGCAAGGTTGCCAACAAGTGGCATTGAGGTTTGATTCTTTTTCTTTCATAATGGAAGAAAGCAATTCAGTGTGTGCTTTCACCCCCTTTCCTCCATCAGAGCATCTCTGTGAGAGGAGAAGCCGCACCTGTAGAACTTCTCGGGTGGTCTTGGGCTTTAGTTCACCAGCTGCCAAGCTAGAAAGCCAGCAGATGTGGCTGACTGCTTGATGAACTTCAAAGAAAGAATAGTGATCCTTCTGTCACTGCAAACCCTTACCTTGATTTAATATATACCTTTGGCTTTAAGGCTGTCTGCCTTCTTTGATGCTGCAACTCTGATGCAGCAGGAAGCAAACGGTAAGGTCACATGGTATTTTGTGTCTCCAAACCAGCAATGGTGTGGCAAGGGTTGAACGAAGACTGCCATGCTTCTGAAGCAGGTCATGCCAGTTTGACACTATCTCACAGCTCAGTTCTGCCTAGATGCAGATGATGTTCAACAGAATCATGTTATAATGGGTTGGTTGCACATGGGTGTGTAGCTCACATTAAACCTGCACTTGGATTTGTGCCTGTGATACACTCTAAAATAGAAGTAGGCAGACGGTGCATTTTGGGATCTACTGGTAAATCGCTGGGTGGTTTGCTGTCCAAGGTTATTGTACTCTTGTTGAACAAAAGCAACAACCCACTCCCACCCCCCAAAATGGGCTCCTGAAACAAAAGAAGCTTAGGGGGAAGCTAGGAATGTTTGTTTGTATGAAAAGACTGTGAGCTCAGGTGTGGTACTGAAAACAAATTCCTGGGCTGAGATGCACTCAGACATCATATACAGGCCTGTGGCTTACACTGGCTCAGCTTGTCTGAGCGTGGAAAGCTAAGCAGGGTCAGGCCTGGTTATTACTTGGATGGAAGACCCCTCCTCTAGTTTCCTGCATTGAGCAGGGGGTTGAACTCGATAGCCTTGTAGGCTCCTTCCAACTCTATGATCTATGAAATCTATGCCCTGTTCTTTAATTCTGAGTGTATGTCCACCCCCTTTTCTAAGCCACTATTTTGCTGGTGGACCTGAGGTTCTAGGAAAAAACTAAGTAGACTCTGTGTTCTCAAACCTTGGGTCCCCTGATGTTTTTGGCCTACAACTCCCAGCATGCCCCAGACAGCGTAGCTTGTAGGCCAAAAACATCTGGAGACCCCAAGGTTGGAGAACACTGGGCTAGATGATTACAACTGATGGCATTGGTGTGTGTGTGTGTGTATGTGTGTGTGTGTGTGTGATCAAAATTACAGATAAGTATTAAAATACCCAGTTTAAGACAATTATTGATACACTTTTATTACATCTCCTTTCCATGTTGGCCCTACCAAAAAAAAAAAATTGAGAGAGAGTGATTGGGTCCAGATAGTGATGGGTGAGTAGGTCATGCAGTTATTGCATTATAGTAGTATTGTTTTATAAAAATAAATAAAAGAGAATAATGTTGTGGAATGATTTTGTTAATGTATAAGGTTGTGGGAAGGAACAACTCAAAACTTCTAATCTTACATTGAACTGTGAGGATATCTGAAACTTCCACCTAGAACCATTTGGTATACATTACTCTAAATTAGACATCCAAATGCTGGAAGATCAAAAACAGTTGGCACAACTTCCATTTAGCAGAAAACTAAAATTCAATTCCTCAATGAAGATCTGGGCTTCCCAGTACAACTGAAAAATGTTCAGGGCCTGGGATAATTGTATTCAGGTCCTCTTGTGGGGGTGGCCTTATCTAGCCCATGTGACAGATGGTGTGAGCTCCCACAATAGTTTCACTGTAGCAGTCATACTTCTAACTTTGGAAGTCAACACATGGACAATACATCGCCTGAATGGGGTGAGTGCTGAGTAGGAGACAAATGTTTGTCCATTTAACAGTACAAACCAATCTCTCTGTGTGTGTGTGTGTGTGTGTGTGTGTGTGTGTGTTTAATGGCCCTTTTTCTAGTAGTGCTCACATCTAAATGTAAAATGGGCATGTGTTTTCATCAGCTCTTAAAATTATTGTTCATATCATGTTTCTTTAAAATGTCCCCCCAAATTGTGCAGACTTGAGAAACTCAGAATTGCTTGTGCTTGAGTCTCACATGGTTCCCTGTGGACTACTTTCCCCTTTAAACTCTTCTTCCCAAAGTGGAGTTTTTATAGTGATAATAGCAAGGTTAAATTAATCAGCTAATGATGTCCCAGAAGATCATTTTCTGCTTCTTAAGATCTACACCTGGCTTTCTTTACTTATGTTCTTTACTTATTGCTTTGTTCACAAAATTGCTTTCTGAGGCTGTTCTCTCCCCGTGTCTTCCATTTCTCAGCTTTGACACCACACTAAGGGCCAAACTTGACATGACATTAGGCAAGCCCTGATCACATCTCTCATGGTTTAAAAATGTTTATAGCAGCCATGGGAACCACGGTGCTGGGTATGTGTGTCAACCTTTTCCCCTACACCATTTTCCTAATGAATATTGCCCTGACCTGCTGTTTGCCCTTGTCACCAGCACTGAGGTCCTGATTAGATTTGGGCAGCCCTGTGGCTGCTAGGAAACTTTAAAAAAACATCTTACCACACTGCTGTGCCTAATACAGCAAAAGCAGGAGATTGTTATGGTTCTCCTCACCACTTGGCAAGACAATACAGATTAACGTATTACTAAACTGTTACCTACACACGATGGTACCTTGATATCAACTCCAGGTTGGTTCAAATTGAGCTGCCTTGCGCTAATTTCTTAACATAGATTTCATAGATCATAGAGTCGGAAGGAGCCTACAAGGCCATCAAGTCCAACCTGTGTGTGTGTGTGTGTGTGTCTCCCATCCAAGTAATAACCAGGCTTGACCCTGCTTAGCTTTCCACACTCAGACAAGCTGAGCCAGCGTGAGCCACAGGCCTCTATATAAGAAAAGCCATGCAGGATCAGACCAATGGCCTATTCAGTTCAGTATTCTGTTCCTGCAGTGACTAATCAGATGCCTGTGGGAAGTCCACAAGGAGGACATGAGCGCAGAGCACCCTCCTGCTCATGTTCCTCAGCAACTGGTACTGAGGGGCATACTGCCTCTGGTACTGGAGGTAATATATAGCCATGATAACTAGTAGTCATTGATAGCCTTAAGTTCCATGAATTGATCTAATCCCCTTGTAAAGCTGTCCAGGTTGGCAGTCATCTCTACATTTTGTGGCTTGCCTAATGTCTTAACTACGCACTGAGTGAATTAGTACTTCATTTTGTCTGTCTCCCACCATTCAGTTTCATGGGATGACCCTGGGTTCTAATATTACAGGAGCAGGAGAAAAAGTTCTCCCAACCTACTTTCTCCACACCATGCTTAATTTTATATAACTCTATCATGTCCCCCCGCCTTACTCACCCTTTTTCTAAGCTAAAGTTCCCAAACAGTGTAACCTTTCCTTATAGGAGAGTTTCTCCAGCCCCTTGATCATTTTGGTTGCCCCTTTCAGAACCGTTTCCAGCTCTACAATACCCTTTTGATGTGCAGTGACCAGAAATGTACACAATATTCCAAGTGTGGTTGCATCATGGATTTGCATGAATGCAGTATGATATTGGCAGGTTTTTTTTTTTATTATTCCTTTCCTAATGATCCCCAACATGGAATTTGCTTTTTTCACAGGAGCCATACACTGGGTCAACATTTTCATTGTGCTATCCCCCACAACCCCAAAATCCCTTTCCTGGTCAGTCACTGCCAGCTCAGTCCCCTTCAAATGTAGAATTCAGACATTTTACCCCAATGTGCTTCACTTCAAACTTGCTTACATTAACTTTGGAGAGATCCTTTTGGAGCTCTACATTGGCCCTTTTTGTTTTAACAACTCTAAATTAGTTGGTATCATCAGCAAAGGAGCCACTTCACAGCTTACTTCTAACCCCAGATTCAGTTAATTATAAATAATCAAAAAGCACTGATCCAAATGCAGATTCTTGAGGGACCACACTTCTCACCTTACTTCACGTGAAAACTGTCCATTTATTCCTACTCTCCGCTTTCTGTTCTTTAACCAGTTACCGATCCATGAGAGGACCTCTCTTCTTATTCCATGACTGCTAAGTTTACTCAGGAATCTTTGGTGAGAGACTTTGTCGAAAGCTTTTTGGAAGTCCAAGTAAAAAATGTCTACTGGATCATACCTATCCACATGCCTGCTGACACTCTCGAAGAACTCTAAAGGTTTAGTGAAACAGGACTTACCTTTGCAGAAGCCATGTTGATTCTTCTTCAGCAAAATTATATGGTTGATAATTTTGTCTTTAATAATTTCCACCAATTTACCTGAAACAGACTTTATGCTAACTGTCCTGTAATTGGATCCCCCCTGGATTTCTGTTTTAAAAATTACCATTTCATTGGCTGCGTTCTAGTCTTCTGGAACTGAGGCTGATCTGAGGGACATGTTATATATTTTTATTATGATATCAGCCATTTCACATCTGAGTTCTTTAAGAACTCCTGGATGGATACCGTCTAGATTCAGTCATTTGTTTGATTTCAATTTGTCAATAAGGTCTAGAACGTCATCTGTTGTCACAGCTATTTACCTCAGTTCCTTCTTAAATTTTCAGTTTAGGTACAGGTATTTGCCCTACATCTTCTGCAATTTCTTCATCCTCCTCTAGTACTCTCTTAACTCCCTTGTCATCCAATGGCCCAGCCATCCCCCTAGCCAGGTTCCTAAATCATTTTTTAAAAAATTGTTGGTCTTAATATTTTTAGCAATATGCTTCTCAAAATCCATTTCTGTTTTTGTTTCTCTCCACTATGCTCTTTTTGATGGACAGAAGGAAGGGTCCCCAGTATGACCTTCACTGCCCTTCCCAGAGATGATCATAACTCACTGATTCTCTCCATTCCAACAGTTTCCATTATGCTTACAGTTCTCCTTCAAAACCAAGTACTACAATTCCCATCTGGACTCAGAGGCTTCTAGCATTTGCACATAAATCCCTATATGTGGTGTCCATCTTCTGATGTCTCTGGTGTGTGTATTTTCTCCAAGGGCCCTTTGGCCTCTTTGCCTGGCTATCATGTCCTACTCTGCTCATGCCCTATTTCTACCTCATCCACATTTGGGCAATCAAAAACATACTCATCCTCATCCCTAGGGATAATTCAACCTAAACTGGAAATTCTGCAACTCCTGTTGGCTTCCCCCTAGAGTTCAGCTCAAGCTCCTTGGCCATCTTTTTAATTTAAGTGCCAGAGGTCTGGTTCCATTTTGGTTCAAGTGGAATCTGTCCCTTTTGTACAGCCCCGACTTGTCCTGAAATGTTCCTCAGTGCCTAACAAATGTAAACAACTCCTCACTCCACCACAATCTTATTCACACATTGAGAACCCTTCAGCTTTGCCTCTCTAGCTTGCCTCTTGTGTGGAACAGGTGGCACTTCAGAGAAAGATAGCTTGGAGGTTCTGCTTGCAACCTCCTACTTAACAACCTAAATTTGTTTTCCAGGAATGCATGATTACATTTCCCAATGTCATTGTTGCTGATGCGCACCATGACCACTGATTCTTCCTCAGCTCTATCTACCAGGCTGTCTAAAGAATGAGTGACATTGACAACCTTTGCACCAGGTAGGAAAACTGCCATGCGGTCTACATGCCCATCATAACCCAACTTTCTATGTCTCTAATGATCGAATCAACCATTACCAGGAGACATAGAACAAGATGACAGTTGTGTTGTGGGCAGACAGTTGAATTTATCTTGCTTTCTAGAGTACGAACTCATTCATTCATCCACCATTCAGTTTACATTTTGCCATGAGTTTTGCTGATTTTGTACATCATGACACTAGCCCCAGGACTATATAATATGGTTGGGTGAAAGCATCCAAAGGCACAGTGAAAATATATAGAGTCGCAATCAACACAGTCTCTTTGACTATTTCTTTAAAAACAATGGTGAAAAGATGCCATCTTTTTTTTTTACAAGCAAATGGGAAGAAAAAGCCAGAACACATCCTGGCAACATGTTTAAGAAGTTGATTTATGTCTCATGCTGAGCCTTACACCTGCAGTTCAAGCAAAACCCAACTTTGCCGCCCCACAGAGTCTACTTTATTAGGTATGAAGGAGTCACAAGAAGCCGTGTAATTAAAACTGTAATTAACTGGAAAGAGAAAGTGCCACCTGAGTTTTGAGAGGCTGTCAATTTTATTTGCCTTACAGCTCTCCTTCTGGTTCTTTTCTCTGTGTGGGCTTATTTTGTTCTTAAATCTAATACTCTTTGCCCTCATTCCCCCCTTACCCCAAATGTTCAGTGTATATCCTCGGCATCATCATTAAGTGGAAGAAGTAATCTACACTGGAATCTTTGTTATCTAAATTTCACTTATTCAAAACTCAGATGTAATTCTGTCTCTCATACTATGTCAGGTACCACCTCTCTTGAGCCTAACCTCTGATTACCCAAGTGTTTTATATACTACAGTAAGTGTCCAAAATGTGAAGCCACTTTACATTC